>SCLD01100736.1:0-31816 GCA_004367895.1 Oikopleura longicauda | reverse complement strand
CATGGAGCAGCATGTGTTGTTGACGCGATTAAAAGCCGAGACTAAGAACTACTGTCAAAAACAAAACATTATTGATCAAGTGGTAGTGTGACTACAATAAACGAACATGTTATTTTTTTATAATTTACTTTTTTTCGACAGTCTATTGACAGTGATTAAAGCTCGTAGTTCAAGTTTTTAAGTTTTAGAATCATTGACAATCAAGTGGAGGCATGGAATCGATCATTACACCGTGTAATTTACGCCTGTGGACTTTCCTCAAAAGGAGAATTATTTCAGGTCACAGGGCTCATGATACCAATAATAAATAGTAAATTACTAGTGTATTATACTGAGCACCGCTGATTTCATAAGATACGATACCATGTTCTCAAGACAGATTGTTGATCATTCTCATGGGTGCTATTATCGAAGCGTTGGAATCTTCTGTTGTAACAAATAATCAATAATTAAACTCTTTCACTTATCTTATTAATGTCATTATATACAGTAGTTTGTTTAAAGGGACTGTCAGATGTGAAGTGGTATAAATGAGCCAGAGTCAAGAACGAGCCGTCGCACCAATCATTGGCACCGTTCTATTGCCCCGTCGTATTAACAGCTCGAGTTCGTTGCCGGCAGACTTGATTAAATTGACTGACTTGTCGTGATTGACATCAACTTAGAAACTATATTTATCGGTCTGCAGATGCAAGTGTCACCTACCTATCGAAACGCCATTGATCGCCTCAATTATGTCGCCCACAACCATTAACTTTGACTTGTCAGCCGGGCCATTTTGAATAAGCCGCAGCACGAACAGAGGCAAATTGTAGTCCTTTCCGATTAAAATAAATGTCAAAAAGGAACGAAGGCCTAAAACGTACCTTCCCGCCGCGTATGCCAAAGCCAAATCCGATATCGGGCACCTGTCAGATGAGTGATGAACAGAAAGATCGATGCATAAAAACCACAATTTACTTGTCAAATGTAAACACTCGTGTTCCTTTGTCAATCGTACTAGCCATTTGATCACGGGTAGTGTCCTGATCTGTAGAAGATTCGAGCTTTGAATCAACTTCACTAGATTGTCGTGGTTCACTTTGCGCAGGATTTTCCCATTTAGCTGGACAATTTCGTCGTTTATGCGAAAGTCAACACGCGAAGCAGGTGATTGCTCGATGATGCACCCGACGCGATGGAAGTAGACGCCGTCCTCGAGACGTGAGACGACAACAAAGCCAAACCCGTTTCGATCTTTGGTCACACGAATGTCGCGCTCACGTTCAGCATACCACGAGTCATGATTTGAAATTGACTGGCTGCTTACATAGTTACTACTCTTTTTGCCAGGGATTTTCATTGACTGTATTTTCAGCCTAGGTTATTTGAAGTGTTATCAAACAATTGCTCCCCGTGCCTTGTTCAATGTCGTCACTAAAGTCGTCTGACTATTGACGCCAACACAGCTTGCCGACCGTCGCATTGGCGACTTCAGCAAACCACGTAGCTCGGTAATTGCCGTCGCCCGTCGCTCTAACGAGCCCGAGTAAAGTCGAACGGGCGTCGGTTCCGTTAGATGACTTTTGGTCGAGGTGAGCCGGGACAGACTGTGTGAGGTACCACTCGTGATTAGACTGGTTTGAGTGGTGTTGGAGAAAAACGGGTTTGTCACGCCTGTTTAGAGATGACCAAAACCGGCATTATTAACATCGAAAAAAACAGAGCAAGCATTTAGCAACTCTCCACCTTTATATACGTCCTGATCGGTGCCTCCGCTGCGTACGTCGGGCGAGCCTAAAAATGGGAAACGGTTAATATTTAATTTTTCAATTGAACAAAACAGCACACCTTCCAATTTGAGATAGGGCAGGGCGGCAATAGGTCGGGGTGTGTTGGCGTTTGATGGCGATATTGTATTTGTTTCACTGTCAATATAAACGGTCGACGCCGTCGATGAGCACTTGCGATGGAGACTCTTGGAGCTGGTCGAACTCCGAGCCAGTGGCACGGAGTCGGACTCAGACGAGTGGCGACTGTACTTTGGTGTGACCATGTGGCCATTTGGCTCGGTTGGCTCTGTTTTGCTTTGGTTTAATACGCCCCACTTTGAAGATTTAACGTGGTTTGGCGCGGTCGGTTTTTCCAATGACGACGATGTTTGTTCACTTGCGGTGGTTGTTGGCGCTGCCAGGTTATTCTCTGAATAAAATGACATATTATGCAAAGAGTATACTAGTAGTTCACCGGCCAACGAGGCCAATGATTAATTAACTTGTTGTCCTTGTTGTT
The DNA here is from genome assembly GCA_004367895.1 of Oikopleura longicauda. Taxonomy (NCBI): domain Eukaryota; kingdom Metazoa; phylum Chordata; class Appendicularia; order Copelata; family Oikopleuridae; genus Oikopleura; species Oikopleura longicauda. The sequence goes on along the minus strand of SCLD01100736.1, from coordinate 29,545 downwards.
GTCTTGGTTTAATGTGCGAATGGATCGGTGGCGTTTAACAAAAATGATTAAATATTGATTCGCACTCACTCAAGCACTTACCTTGGGTCTTCAGTGCGCGAACGCGGGCAAGCAAATCGGCCATGTTTTGTTTTGGTTTAACAACGTTATCAATTTTAACATTGCCATCTAAATATTGGATTAGAAATATAAGTTAACCCGGTATTTGAGTGTCACCTTCATCGTCCAAGTTGATAGTGTTCTTGAGTACTTTGTTCATCACATCCCAATCCATTTTTCCTACACTTTCATTCTCCTCAACCGCTTTCTTTGTCATTTCAGCAGCGGCTGAAAAGCATGCGTGTTTTGTTTGTTCAGATTCACCTACTACTACTTTCACGCCGTTGAGAGAGTGAGAGAGTAGTCTATTCACTTTAGAGCGTCTTTGGAAGTGATTTTCTTTTGTTCAACTGTATTAGTAAGGTGGTTCACCCCAAACGCGTGTAAATTCTCATGATGACTTACCTTTGGAGACTGTGTATACCTCGCAAAATAGCCACATTATGCCGAGTATTGTAGTGATGATTAAACCAAATACTGTCGCAATTGGTTAACAACACTTTCAAGTATTAAACATGTACATGATGTAGGGCACATATGGTTAACCGCGAACCTATGCCAACCACATAGCATGAAAATTCGACTTCCCGTCCATAAATGGTACAGTCCTGACCCGTATAGACGGCGTTGGTTTCGTTCTTTTAATTAGGAACAATATTAATAATGGAGTCGACATGGCTTATTCATCATTGATCAGTGCAAAAGCTGGTGACACGTGTCTATTGCTGTTTTGGTGGCATAGAAACACTTGTTAGACTGTTCAGTATAGTACGCGGTCAACGAGTAATAAGACTGTATTTAGTACGAAGTTGACGTATTCGGGTCATCTGTTTTAATTTAGACGTTTCGTGCTCGACAGAATTCAATATCAAAGCTCGTATGTTTCATCAAAAAGTGCACATCAAATAACCAAAAGAGTCTAAGCTTCGACTCTAAGTGGATAGGGGTCAATCTAAGTGGATAATGGCGAGGAGATCCAAAGACTATTTTGAGACGACTTTTAGACTTTACAGTAGTGTTATCTTTTCAAAGTTACAGTAAGCTTACTCTTGACTTAATTTCAGCCTCTTGACCGCCTTTCAACTTTGACACGTCAGAGCAGCCATATTTTGGCCCCTTTGTATCAACACTTATTTCATTCCAAAAATTGACGTTTTGCCAAACCTCAGTAATAGTTCAAAAGTTCACGATCTTATTTTGACTATTGCCCCTACTGACCTCAGATGCGACGATCAAAAACCGCTTTTGGTTAATGGTGTAATATCTAAAATGCCGTCTAATAACCCATTACTGTAATTGTCCCATGCCTGAATCTGGTACATTACTGTTTTGTTCGATAATTGACGTATTCGTTTTTTCTCTGATGCTTGTATGTAGTGCTCGTTTGACACACACAGACACAGGCGTATTATTCACAGCGCAGGAAAAGTTGATCAATTTTTAAACCTGTCCTCTAAATTATCTGGTCCTATCCTCTGTGTCCTCTTTAGCCGTTTTTTTCGAACGCCAGGTGTCTATATGGGGTAATGTTTAAAACTCTAAGTTTATACTAGCATGAGATACACGTACTACGTATCTAGACAAGTGTCAAGTTAAGCCTCGGTTTTACATGTTGTCTCGTCAATTTTTAATCGACTAACGCAATACAAATGAAATGATCCGTCTGTCCACTTCAGTATCAACGTCCCCAAGAAAATGCATTCATATTTATTCAGGAGTTTTGAATCAGAGCCGCCAATGCCCCCTGCCAACCGGCATTGTAATCGGTGGCAACTTCATTGGCAATATAATCCGTACGCGTATCAGTATACTCATCATTGCTTCCTGGTCCACCGACCAGTGCACCATACAGAATCATTGGATTCGGGGAGCTGCTAGCACCGCCGTGGCCTGAGTTACAGTTTCCTGAAGCCGGGCACGATGACGAGCGATGATGCGGTTGTCGCGGGCAATTTGAGTGGCCACCCGCAACACGGTCCCATCCGACGACAAAACACTGATTCTGCGGGTTGTTGCCAACCATGTATTGCGCTTGACTTTCAGTGAACGAATAATCACCAACGCCTAGATTTGCGGCTTGAGCGGCAATAAAGGCAGCATTCATTGCATGACGCGCCGGGCCCCATGTCTGGACATAGAGCATACCGCCAGGCGTATATTGACCGTTGATCATTTGATTCACGTTTGAGCTCACAGTCGAACGGTAACTCGACTTGCCCGTGATATCGTACATAAGCACCTGGGAGCCAATCTTTTTGTTGTCCCACGAAAACGGCTCGTATGAGGCACCTTGGAACTGATTATACAAGTTTTCAGCGCGAGAAATGTCCGATGCGGCGCCGGTTGCTTTGGCAATCCATGCGGCACCCCAGACGAGCTCGTCATTGTAGCCAGACCACGAGTTATAGAAGTCACCAGCGGGAACAGAACCGGTATAAGTACCGCGGTACGAGTTAGCAAAGTCAAATATTTGTTCTGCGTGCGACAAGGCCTCATCGGCAAGTGCCGTCGCGCCAAAACGTCGGTACGCAATTGACGCTGCCGCCAGAGCTGCGGCCGTCTCTCCGGCAACATCGGATCCTGGGTTGTTCTTATCGACCTTGAATGAGCGCGGTCGTAAGTTGAGCGGGTACTCTTCGGGCCGTCCCCAGTAAGAGTGGTCGGGTCCACCCTCAGCCGTTTGTGCCCACAACTCATTAGGGCCAGTGTGACACTTGATTAGATAATCAGTTACCCACTTGATTGAGTCAAGCGCATTTTCCAGCTCACCGGCGGCAATGTAACCTTGCTCGAAGCTGATGATGCCCCATGCCAACACTGTGGTCGAGTATGCCATTGGGAAGTTGAACTTGACATGATCACCAGCATCGTACCAACCACCAGTCAAATCGTGCCCAACGTCACATCCATCGTTCATCGCCGTATGCCAACGCCATGGAATTCGGTTGTCTGGTGGCAATGGGCCAGAGCGTTGGGCCTCGTAGAAAAGTATTGACAAGTGTAGCAGTTTCTCGTAGTCGGACGCGCCGGACTTGAAGTTGGGCGTCGTTTGAGGAGCCGGTTGCGAGGCAAGTTCTTGGGGATTGTTGCACCGATTGGATGGAAGTGTCGGTTCATGGCCCCAGAAGCCGCACTCATCTCCAACACACGGCGCCGGTGTCTCACGCGGCGTCGTCGTTGTTGTTGGACCTTGAGTGGTCGGTGCCGCCGTCGATCCGGTGCCGCCACCGCCGCCACCACCACCGCCGGTATTGCTGCCATCACCGGTACAATATTGGACGTTTTGAAAGCCGTTGAAAGTAGTCTGCGCATTATTGTGACCTGGCACGCTCTGCATACCGATGTACGTGAAGTGTAAGTTTGGCGCCGAATGAGTCTCGTCATCCCATCCCTGAAAGCGCCACACATACCCCTGGGAGTCCAATTTGGTCGCCGTGCCCGACCAAAACTGGACAGATGATACCGGATTCTCAAGCGTAATGTCAACGTACCAGCCACCCGTGACGTCACTGGAGATTGGAACTGTGACATAAGCTTGATACTCAAATGCGGAGCCTGCTTGCCACCAGTTTGGGCTGCTACCCATTGAGTGCGAGCCGCCGTAGACGCAGTTGCCACCGCCGCTTGGTTCAGTTGTCGTTGTCGTCCGTTTGGTGGTTGTCGTCGTAGATGTGGTTGTCGATTGAGTTGTTGCTTTTGTTGTTGTTGTCGTTGTTGTAGGCGCCTGAGTAGTCGTAGTCGCCGTGGTCGTTGACTCCGTTGTTACAACGTCGTTGCATGACTCTTGTAGTGCGATGCCAGATGTTGTTGGCGTCGCCCCGCAAGACAAATCAGCAAAGTTGTCGCCCTCGTCAAGACAGGTCACAACGGCCTTGATACTATAGTCGCTTGTCTTCAGAGTACTCAAATCAACTCCGGCAATGTAGACACGTGTGCCATCGTGATGATCCTTGTGCCAGAATGTATGTTGCATATCATTCATATTATCAAGTGGCTGAAACGTCACCAATGTTCGATCGGCCGAGACAAATGTAGCCGTGGCGCCCATTGCACTGAAGGTGGAATCAGCGGGAAACGGCACGGTTGACTTGAGTCCAAAGAGAAACTTTCCGCACGTGGTCGGTTCAACAAAATAACTCTCGTCGAACCGAACGCGCACTTCGATGCCTTCGAGTTTGCCACTTTGGGCGTTAACCTCTTTCGACACGATCTTCCCACCACGCGGTTTCGTCTGCACCGTTTGTGCCGGGCAGTAGTAACACGAGTTGTCGGGGCGCTACGCAAGTATTAAAAAATGCGATTTGTAATGCATACAAAGCTAACCTTGGACCAGCTCGGATTCTTCCACTGGGGATTGGCAGGCGATTTACACTGCACCTTCCAGGACTCGTGCGGCTTCTCGGGATTGTACGAGATCCAAGGCGCATTGCACTGAATCTCACACTGGTCATTGATGGCATCACTAGCACAGTCGACTTTTGAGTGACCATCAGTCCACCAAGACATTGTTTCAACGCCAGGGCACTTGGTGTTCTTGTTTGATCCTTTGACATCGCGTGCACTGGTACAAGCCAGAACAGACAGGCTTTCAGCGGGTTTAACAACAAAATCTATGCTACGTGCAAGTCTGCAAATAAAACCGTAACCTTGAAATTAGCTTCATTTTAGATTATCTCTAAAAATGAGTGAATGGCTTGATATGATCAGGCCATCTGACTGGTTCAGGTCGCGAGTTAACATTAAACATTATTCTTTACATTGAAGAATTATTATGCTTTAATTATACATCCAGTCGCGCCAATTTATTTTTGAATTTTTTTTTTCAACAAATCAGCCCTTTTCGCGGCCAGGATGTCTAACTTCGATCGGAAGTCACCAAATAGTTGTCACCGACGTTTTACAAATACACACACGCACGCAAACTCGTGCTCAGTGCTGCAAAAATGTTGACTTTGTTTCTGTTCAATTGTTCCCGCGCATTTATTGTCTAAAACGTGAACACACAATAGAGGTCTGAACTTGTGTGAGTAAAAGAGATAACGGTTAATGGTGAACAAGCAATAAATGTCAGTAAAACGCGTAAAGTGTACTTTATAGAGTCAGTATAATGACTCTACGTGAAGAGACAATAAAAGTTGATATTTGATCGTGACATTGAACACATTATAAACGGCCTCGGCTAAAACACGTACTCTCTCGCTCCTAACACAAGCTCACTCTGACTTTATGATCTGAACTGACTTTTTATTTTTTTTTGTTAACAATCGCCGGTCAAAAATTACGGTCTTCAGAGAAATGTGAAAGAAGCGGTGAAGAGAGAATGAAAGTGTACGCCGATCAAAAAGCACAGTTCGAGAGTCAAGAAGTGTTTCGCCGGTTGAACCGTGAGACTGAGGTTGTAACTGTTGACATTTGAAAATAACTAATACGTGCCTAGATCAAATGCATCGACTATCGCGAGTTGACTGGCGCCGAGCGACAGTCAAAGATTATTGATCGCGCCAAGTGCAGTGGTCATTTGGATATAGCCTTTGTTTGCAATGGCACGCACTTGCGCCTTCACTTTTTTCACTGGCGCAGTAGTATCGCGAGTAGCGGACCCACACGCGAGTATATTGACTTTGAGAAGGAGCCAGGTAGTCTCACTCAGTACAGAAACTGTTACGATAAACTGTAGGCCGCATGCACTTTAAAAGTCCGGTGATATATAACGGCGTTTGCGTTTACTGCCTTGGATACATTAATCTGACCAAGTTCGACGGCGTGGCAAAGCTTGAGTTCGATGCTCAGTTTGCACAGGTTTTAACATTTTGGTTCGTTACGAACAAAATAATATACAAGTTTCAGTATGAAAGTGACCGGTCTGGTGGCGGTGTTATTGTCAACAATCGTGAGAGCAAGGGCGATGCGGCAACAACCCGTGGATCAACAAGCAACTCAAGCCAACATCCAACCTACAGTCAAAATGTGTCAACCATTGTGCCCAATGTCAAATTCGAGCCCACTGCCCCCAGTCCCGCCTCGTCACAGTAGCGCACGTTGTTTTTTGAAATGATGCATGTTTAACTGGAACCAGGGCTAATAAACTGCGCATTAAGTTAATCCGGCTTATAGTGAACTGAATAGTGTATTCATTGGGCTTGTTATAATATACAGTATGCTGTGAACTACCATTCGTCGTATGTGATCTTGTAGTTCTTCACCTGTGTCCCCTGTGCCATTGCCGGAAGTGGCGCGGGTCGCTCCCGATACTGCTTCAAATCTCCCTTCATAAATAAGCACGTACGCATATGCTCGCCAATTGGCGGATCACTGCTTGGCACCCACTCCGAGTGGTCCATGTGATTCGAGAAACGCCACTTGAAGTCAACAATGCGCCATCTCATTGTGCCCTGTCGCGCCCAAACAGGCTCAACCATGCCACGACTTATGATGAAATCGTCCATAATGTGAAACATTCGCGAGCATGAGCGACGCAATGATTTCATTGAATAACCGTCTAAACGCCGCGCAATCATGTGTACCACTTCGGTAGGGAGCTCATTCAAGGGAAAACTGTCACGTCGCGGCAATGGGGCCGTCCGTGTCCAACAGTTAACGGTCAAATCGTGACGTAGATTTCCCATGCGCGGTTTAAACCGCCGCCGGCTAAACGTACATCCGTGCCGATGCATGGGACACCGCTCATTGAGCCAACTGTCTAAGCCTGCAATAATCGTATTGTGAACGTCACGTTGATGATGCTGAATCTCGTCACGGCGCAGCACCTGGCCGCATTGGAACGAAATGCCGGTGTTTTGATACACCGAGCTGGTTGCGAGCTCGAGCCCAATATACGGTATCGAAGTGGTCAAAAACGTTTTCCGCCGCGGCCTCAACCCCGTCTTAAGCGTGATGCCAATCATTTCGGGAAAGTCGGCCGTTTGCGTTGCAGTCGAACGTATTTGCCAGCCGTGACTAAATTCATCACATTAGATTAATAACGCCGTTTTTCAATGAAGTTGTGTGTAATGACGCGTCACACTCCCCATTCACCGCTAAAAGCAACAAAACCCAAACACATTTTAAATGACATTTAGATTACGCCAAAAACGTTACACTTTGAGAGCAAGCCCGATCCAACTTGGCATTTGGACTTGGAATTAATGATGCCCTAAGAATATTTCAAGTGTATTTAGACGCAAGTGTATCAGCTTGATCTGGCTAAGTGGGGAGGTGGTGGTGATGGCTACGCATTAAATGTGTTATCAATGAAAAACCAGGGGCCAAATGGCCGACGACGGATTAAAAGTCAAGGTGCAACCGACATATTCCCTAAGAGTCAGGTCTAAATAGTCATCGATCTTGATACCTCCAACCCGCACTCTCCGAATCGCTGATTCCGTCTTTTGACATCTGGGCGCCGGTGAGTTGACGTAAAACGGCGACGACAAGCTCCTCGGCAGTGTCGAACACTCGCTCACCCAGATCGCTCTGCGTTTCAGCGTCTTCTTTTTCTGAATGATTTTATGCTTATTCATGTTGCAACGGCGGAAGCTACATTGAAGCCCGGCCCGAGTGATCAATTAGTGATAGTGGTCGCGACACTCACAGTGTGTAAAAGAGCCTTGGCCGAATCAACTGACCAAGTGGGAAACATTACGAAGTCGCAATATGGCTGCCAGTTCGAGTTTTAGAATACAACGTGCAACCCTAACAAAGTAGGGTGTTTTACGGAGCTTGTCATGTCTCGGGAAAATGTACACTTACTGATTGTCATGTATTGCCGTAGTCCATACCGATCACCTTGACCATAGCGATATGAGCTTGGTGGTTGCCAGCCTCGTGGTTCATCACTCGAATCTAAAATATTCTACATAGTTGTCAAATTAAAAAGTGCTCCAACATTTCAATTGCACATTTATTAATACCGAATGACATCAACTTTAGAATACGGTCGACGCTGCCGAAGATGCTTGCTGAAAAACACTCAACTCCAGTGTAAACAAATGCGGTTTACTATGGCGGTGCGGTTAGTTGGTAGTCGATTTTACACTTGATGACAAACGACCGAAAACGTTCGCATTTAAACAAGTGAGTCGGCGTCAAGCTAACACAGTAGTCATACGATTGATTGTGGGACGTTTGTCTCAAACCGCGTCATACTAACGTTCCAGGAGTTCAACAGTATATATTGAGATGTACGCAAACAAATATCGTGAAAATAAATAAAATCTCCAATTAATACATCAAGTAGCTTGTCGACAACTGCTTTGAAATCCAGCGAGCATTGAAAAATTAACATATTCGGTTGCATAAGCTGTTTTCACCGATAAGCGTCACCTCCGGGGGTGGTCTCCTTCCTTCTCTACGCTAATCATCACCCGCCACTAGAGCGCACTCTCTACTATAAATCGGCCTCGTCGACTTTCCAATTGGATATAGATATTATTGCCTGGAAAAACGGCTAACACGAATCAACTAAGAGAAGATGAGACTTTCCGTTATTGTACTCGCCGCCGCACTCAACGAGGCAACTGCCCAGCGAAAGAAACGACCAAACAAGAACAAGAACCGCCCGTCAAATAATCGACCAAAAGCAACTCAGGCACCCCGTTTGATAGCTGTGCCTGCTCAAGCCGAGCCAGGCTTCGACGATAATCGACAAGAAATTGCCAACATGCTCGCCTTCAAGCTGAACGCATATGGCTATAACAGTGTCAGCTTCACCGATGTCCTAAGCTCTGGCTGCTGGTGTAACTTCATCAACAACTACGACAAGCGTCATGGCCATCCGGTCGGCTCAATGGACACTGCTTGCCGCGCTCATTCTCACTGTTACAAGTGTATGGCGATGGATTATGCGTGTACCGAGGAGCAGAATGCCTATCAAGTCTTCCTTGACACTAAAACAGACGAGTTCACATGTGAAAAGAATGACAACCCATGTGCACTAAACGCGTGCCAATGCGACGTTGAACTTGTCAATAATCTTGTTCTCGCCGCCGGAGACGACAGCTATCAAGTAGCGTCGCTCACCGAGTACGGCGGTTTCAACGCCCAGGTACAATGTGTCTCGGGCGGTGGTGGCGGTGCCGGCAAGCCCGACCAGTGTTGCGGTGACTATCCGAAACGATTCCCCTTCTTTTCGAGTAAGTTGACGACTCTTGATTCATGAGCAAGTCTAACCGTTCATTTTTTAGATAATGGTCGACGCGAGTGCTGCTCTGGCAAGACGTACAACACATACTCATTAGAATGCTGTGCTTCTGGCGAAGTGAAGGGCATCGGCTCGTGCGATGCAATGCAGGGCGGCTATTAACTCGACGGTAAGTACACACTAATCTACACTTTAGCCATGCATCATATAAAAAACGACTCAAATTTATGTGATCCTGTAAATAAGCAACTATTTTGTATAAAACACACACACGCGCTCATCATCAACCAAGTCCACTGATTGTTTTAAATATTATCGACGATGTAAACTTGAAAAGTGACTACTCGTTTTGATTAACCCTCTGCTCCACTTCATATCGACACTTTTTTTATAAATAAAATCAATATAAATTACCTAAGTCAGACTCATCCTCGGTCGATACGAGCTCCTCATCATCCAGCAGTATACTCAGCTGGCGTTGAATAATTTGTAGTTGATTCTAGGCTTGAAGATAAAGTTAAAATTAGACGAACAATAAACGTACCCTTATCAGTTCCGAGTTTTTTGTTGGTGAGCATAAATAACGACGAAACATTTGACGAATAGTCACATCATCCAACATGCCATTGCCGCGACTGCGACGTGAAGATTGCGATGACGAGCGCAACGAGCTGGGCCTTGAGCTGGGCCGCGAGGTGGTGTCGGACTCTTCAACCATGTCGAAAATGTTCTCTTCATTTGGGTCAATCGAAACGCCGCCAATGTAGCGCTGGACGGCGAACTTTTGTTCCGATTGCTTCTTTAACTCTGCACGCTCGCGTTCAATAACGCCTTGTGCCGAGGCAATAGCGTCTGTCGTCAGCTGTTCGGCCAGTTGTTTCAGTGCCGACTTGATTTTGATTTGTTTGCGCGGTTGGCTCGGCGGTTTGGATTTCAGCTGATTGATTTTATCGAAGAACTTCATTGTCAGAATCTGCGAGAAGAGCGTGTGCTGATCAAAGAGTGACGCGGACAGGTCAAGATTGTCTTCAATGATGGATCGAGCGGGCTCAAACTTGCCCGGGGGCGAGTCAAAGCTAGATACAATCTGTCGCGTGTGCGCCATTGTGCACGTGTTGATCGATGCTGGACAGTGGTGAATGTGATTGATTAAATCTTTTCTGACAGAGATGAAATGTAGACTTAGAGAACTTTTAACAAAAAAATTGAACAAACCTTTTGAACATTGCATCACATCCGAAAGCGGCGTTTGTACACGGAACACGCCTTTCCATGCAAATATGCGTCTCGTGGTCAACTTGGAACAAGTTTTGATGTATTCCCTACCAATTTCACTTACCAATCTTCCATTTGCTACTTTTAACGTGACAGTAACGACACCATGCGTCGTCCGTATCGTCATCTATGCATTAGAAATAAAGTACCGTAGTGAAAGAACGACCGAATACCTTCGGCTGCATAGAGGTTGCTCAGATCCATATTTCTCTTATCTCTCGCACGCACGAAAATTACTCAAACGGGTGATGGCTCACTAGGGTTGTGTTGCTCATTAGTCGACATGTCTATCGCGCCTCTGACAGTCTATCATATTCACTCACTCACACTTTCTCCTTCTCCTGCGATAAGACTTGAGTCACTACATATTGTTGGCCAAATTTTGAAAATAAAAATACTGGACGCGCAAAACCAAAACGCACTATTTAGCATTATTTTTCCGTGCAGTGGATCGTATATGCGCGTAATAATTGATGAACTCGTTTTTTGCTGCTGCTCAATACAACTTGGTACAAGCGTTGCGGTGGCGACGTTGTCACAGTGCTGAGTCTGCATTCACTTCAAGACCGTTTTTTTATGATATTGCATTTAATATTATCAAGAGACAAGGATGATACATATGCCTACAAAATCCAAATTGGTGATGTTGTTCGTGATGTTAACCTCCTTAAAAAATCATATAATAAAGCAGTGGAAGTGATAATAGGGCACTCGTTTTCGTTCACATATATTACGGCGTATTTAGGAGGCGGTGAATGGTGGCGTTGGTAAGGTGTGTGTGCGCGTGTTCAAAGGGTGGATGTGGTGTTTGTGTGTTTTCGTGTGTGTGATGTTGTTTTGTGTTTGTGTCTGATAGATTCGTGTGTGGAAGATTCAAGATTATTTCGCAATCGCACGTCGAAATAAGAGTACATGCGGCTCGGGCTCGTGAATCATGTAGTGTACCCATCCTTGCGATTGTTGGACGCCTGTCGAAATGATTAGCTTAGCAATCCCGTTGTAAAATTGAACTCACCCAAATCACGCCACTCCTGTTCCGTCATTGTGCGATCCTTTGGCATTGACTTGACCCACTCGCGCGGCACATGGACGTGGCGATACTCGAATTTATCATCCGTGTACTTGTCCGAGTAGTAGGGTGCACTGTGGCTCGACATAGTTTATCAAAATCGCTGAAAAAGGCTCTAATTCAGTCAATGAAAAAAACGACTATGAATTGAACCGGGTCATATTCATTCATATCTATCTTATCGATAAGATTCAATTCATTGTAAGCTACGTTTTTATCAAATAACTCATTGGCTATTTTAGCCAATGACTCAGTGAGTCATTTTTCTTACGTGTTTCGTAATAATGTTTTCAAAAAAACTTACCAATTATCACTTCCAAATCGAAATCAACAATAGCCCAATTAATAAAGCTGCTCCTTGATGCCGTGGCGACGTGACGTTCGTTTCTCTCGTTATTCTCTCAGTTACAAAGTGAGCGCGTTTTTTGAAATGTTATTACCACACGTGTGGCGTCCAATCGATCGGCCAATCAGATGACACAGGCGCGGTGGTGAGTAGTGCAATGAGTCATCGGCCGGGGCGCTCGGCTACAACTTCGAGTGGCTTCGTTTTGCGCGTACAAGCCCATTCATCGCGGATCGATTCGCGGTTACTAGCCGTCTAAGTCACTACAAATCCAGCCTGATGTGACTAACTCGGTAATGACGATAGTTAAAGTTGGTTGAATAATTTTATGACTTAGAAATGAATGCGTAATGAAATCGAAATCATAAAGTTTTGAAAAAAAAAAGAAAATGAAACTGAGAGTAGTTTTGCTGTTTACTGTTACGGTGTAAACAACTTTCACTCGTTCAGTGAACGTCACTACTGACAATAAACCAACTCAAATTGAACATCAAATGATGCTTCATAAATGGCAGTATGAAAACTTTGCTTTTCCTACTGTACTGTCTTACGAACAAAGAACTCAATTGCTCAACAGTTTCTTGTTTGTAAGTTGTCATTTGCATCCTTGCACGGTGCAAGTTGCACCACGAGATCTGTTCTTTGGAGGGGCTACTCTTTGACGTGTTTCGTCAATCAACTTTCGTGTCTTGTTGAAACCGGTCGACTTCTGTGAGATGTAAGATGCCTTCCGTGTCGAACCATTGCGACAAAAATCGGCATTAAGCATTTCACCCTTTTTGCGTAACTTTGCCAACATAGCGTCCAACGTAGCCAGACTTGCTTCGTCGCCTGCATAACGCAGATTATACACAGGTATAAGTTATACCGTATAACACAGCAAAAGACCGCTTATTTAGCCATTTAACTTTAAATTAAATGATTCAATTATACTTGGAAGACGCATGTGGATCAGACTTAATTGAGAAATTCCCAAACTGCATGCAACACTGCTTGAAAGACGAGGCTTTTCTTTAAAAAGTGTTCACAAAAAAAATTCTGATCAGTTGTAAGTTACGATTTGTAACTGTGCTTGTACTTTATTCTTCCTTTTCAAAAGTAATGAGCGTAAAATAAACACCAGTGCCGCGTGGACTGACTTGGCCCCTGATCCATGACCACTCTTCACAACGAGTAGTTGGCGAAGTGTAATTGGCGATTAAATACTTGTGCTTGTCGAGGCGAACAATTGATGGAAATGCGTTGTCCCCGCAGCCGGGCAGGTCAAGGACTTTTTCCATTGATTTGCCATTAATCAGTTTGTATAGTGCTGTCCCATGGCGTCTGGTTGAATACGCGCCCAAATCAATCAAGTGATGCACGTTGACATTACCAATATCACGTTCAGTATAAAATGTCCCATCCGGATCGGTTCGGGCAATCAAGTAGAGTTGTTCACCATGACGGAACATGCGTGGACTCTCGTAAATCTCAACATCTGACTGCTCTTGCGTCCACTGCCAATTTGCGAGATCATCAGCGGGCGCCATGAATATACGCGAGCCCCATCCAGTGTGATCACCGTCCTCGTTGCGTCCAATCCCTAGCTCAAGTGACGGAAGTGATGAATATTCGCGCTGTCGGCTTACCCCAGACGTTACCCTCTAAATCGTACGCCCAGCCCACTTCGGAAATGCCACCGTGATAGACAATTGACTGGTCCGGGTCGATTGGCGTCCAAGTGAGCCCATCTGTGCTCGTATTAAATCGCACATCCACCTCGCCCAAATTAATCGTATAATGATTTCCCGCGTATGATGTGGCGTGATAAGTCGCATTTTCGTAGTTCACCTGCCACAGCACCTCACCAGCGCCAAAGCACTTTTCCGGCTTCTCCGTCCAATTATCGTTTATCTTTTCCACTTTTCGAAAGTTAACGAAATAAATACGAGTGAGAGTCAAACCGCGATGGATGAAGTCAGGCTCAAAGGCAATGGGATTTGTGCCAGCTTTGAAGAAATAGAAGACAAGTCGATCAGGAAGACTATATATGATATTTATAACAATTACCAGCTACCACCGTCCGGCACTAATAAACCTAAGAAAATAGGGCTCACGCATGTCGGCCTCCATCTCAATGGACAGCTCGTGGGTCCACTCAAACACGAGCCCCTGCTCCGCCAGGTTATCATGCAATGGCGCCGAGACAATGATCATTTGTGTTTGGTTCGAGGCAAAATGATTAGGTGCCGAACGAATGCCCATGTAGATTCGCTCGTCATGACTTGTATGGGAATGATTAGCGAGTGTATAATAATCGGGTTTACATTTCAATGGCGACATTGTTGTTCGCCGGCTGGACATCAACGGGAAAGTCGACTCCTAGGCCGACCTGGAAGGATGGCGATGTCTGGACATGGCACTTATACAACTCATTTTATCGTACAAACGAGCCAGGGCGTGTGTAATTATGAATGTTACGTCGCTCTCGTCGTTCTCGTGTGTGTATGTGTTTAAGTGAGGCCCGATTTCAATCCTGCCGTTCAACGTACAAGTCCCCACTTTGGGCGATGGCGAGATCGATCGCATGCCAATCAATGGGCCCACCCGTCAAGGCGTCGACCGCAATGAAGAGGAGGAATACACTAGCAATCATATTTTTCTCGTTCTCAGTGTGTTGTGTCAGAACAGTTTTTAACAATGACAAGGGGCACGAATACACACCGTGAGAACGCTAACAAATGGCCTGGCCCATCACAGCCGTAGTAAATCAGACGCACTTGCACAAATAATGTAAATAAGTCGACATCTCTCTCTCCAAGTTGTCGCAATGATGCTATGAGTGTGGTAATAGTCGTAATCAAGCTTTATTCATTGGCTGTCCAGATCAGAACCTGAGTGCCCCGGGCGTGATCACCTCATTGACCAAAAAGAGATCTGCACATATAGAACATTGAAGTTACAATCTGAAACAGGCAAAAAACGAAACATTGTTTACGTTTTTGGATCAAATCCCATCTAATCAACGTACCGCACTTATGGAGGCGTGGTTCTGGTCGATTATATCTAAGCGTAACAGGACAAATTGTTAAATAAATAACCGATAATTGTTATTATAAAATTTTTCTTCTTTTTTTTGGTGGGAAGCATCGGAAATGAATCTCATTACGGGCGTTTGATTGAGTTGACCAGTTCTAAAATGACTTATCGTCAAAGGTTAGCCCGGCGTGTACTCCCTAGTTGGCATAGGTCCTCCGTGTGATTTCTGTACCCTATCACTGCCTGACAGAAATACGCTCTGACAAAAAACTGGAGGATGACAAATAGAAGGGATAGGGTTGTAGTGTGTGTGTGTGTTTGCGTCTGTGGTGGTGGTGGGGTAGATGTCGGGAGAGAGGCCCACACACACACACACACAGCACTGCACCAGTTACACCAAATTCATCCTCCACCCTATTGCTCACTCGGCTCACGGCTCTCACCCCCTATTGCCAAAAAATATTTGACGATCGAAAACATACTGATTTAAAAATAGGGACCAGATTGGATTGGATCAATTAAAAACCTATCTAAAAAAACGTGAACAAGAGAATATTATCGAACACCATAGAGATCATCCGGCCGCGTGGAACGTATACTTGAATTAGAGAATGGTGTAAGGAATTTCAAGCTTGCGTCACCCCACTCACCTCAAGAAGAAAGAGCAAAACGACAAAACAGCTGCTTGTTCAAATTTTGAAGTTGAATGCAACGCGACGGTAAATATGGCGTAGCCGTCCGCATCTCGAACCCGGAGAACACTGATCATCATCAAACACACGAGCGAAGCCAAATGGAGCATTTCGTGACGTTACCGCGAAATGGCAAGAATCGAAAGGGATCACGCGTGTGCAAGGAGCACTTCTTCGCCGTTCTAAATCCGTTGTGAAAACTAATTTCAAGCTAAGTTGAAAGTGGGCCCTAAATAGAGAACAAGCCACACTGACGGCACGCTCCCCCTCATATGCTTCGTTTTTAAGCTGACTTGAGTAGTAGTGTACTCCCATTGGCATAATTCGCCAAAGGAACATAAATTTAATTCCGCTTTGGCAAAAAGAGGGATGAGTGATAAACGGACGATTAGGTCGCCACTAGGACACACTTCACTCTTTGCATCATTTTTGAGGTCTGAAAATGCAAAGAGCCAAACCAAAAGTGATAAAGATAGCAGCTTGGGCTAATCTTGAGTGTGTGTTTTGAATAGTTTATTATTTTTCAAGTCAAAACGATCAAAATCTTTCGCGTTCAACACCAAATCGGTTCAACTAACACGAGCACTACCAGGAAACATGATTCAAAGCAAAACCACCGGATGATTAGCCCCTGTTCCCCTTGTTTTACTGTTCGACCCGAAAATAAAGGATTTAAAAGGTCCTTCTAAAGCGCCCCTTTTTTCGTCGTCCAAATATATCGGCGATAAGACAGACACATCACACCGCTTACTGATATTGATCATTGCTAACCCCCTTGACGACAGGTAGTTTACATAACTCGTGGCAGCCAAATGTAGCAGCCGAATTAGATGCTCGATGTGCGGGATGTAGAGTGTGGAATGTGTTGGACATATAAAAAGATGGACTCTCTCCTAAAAAAGGGGCAGTGACGTGTTTTCAGTACAACACACACATACGCACGACGACGAGAAACGGGGAACCTTATCATCCCTTATAGGGCCACTTAACTCCATCCGGAGCGGTGCTATGCGCCGAACTATGGAGTAACTATTATGAATTAGCTCAGTTGAACACGCGTGTACACAGGATCCAAATCACAAGGGCGGCATCACCCGTGGATCAACGCCTAGCCAAGTGAAAGCGCGTAGTGGTGCCACCACCAACGCCGGCTCATATAGTCAGGTAATCCCCACTGTTAATCTCACCCCTATCTAGAGGGACACACTGACCCGAACAAGAAGTGAATGATTCAATTACGATGTAATTACAGTATTGCATGTAGTGGCTCCATTTTTATTCGGCATTACAGTTTTCTAAGCACTATTAGCCGCGTGGTTGGAATGTTCCAACATTCTTGATTCGGCATCGCTAATCACTCACCGATGCGTCTTTCAGCGCGTCGACATGCAGAATAGAAGTCGCTCACTCCCGCGCAATCAAACCATTGACAAAATGGCCAACGAGCTCGACTCGGATCGCTCGTACGATCCACTCGAGCGGCAAATCTTTCAAATGGCGAAACAGGCGTCAAAGGAAGCCGATCGTCTACGCGACAGCGCATCAAACATGGGCAACAATACTCGCACCATTGAACGACGTGGTCGATCAGCAGTAACCAGTGGTGGCACGTTAGGACGCTCAACAAGGCCACGTTCAGTGGGTGCCTTCAATCGTCGTGGAAATGGACATCTAAGCGGGTCGGAAGGGACGCGCTTTTCATCCGGTCCCGATGCCGATTCTGAGTACAACAATCGTTCAGACACCGAGAAGATGCAACATCGAACGCGACCCAATCAAGTTGAGTATGTGTCAGGCACGGCGGTTTTATACCTTTTATTTTCTCTTATCACGAAATTAAACGTGACAAAACACGTGTTGACGTTTGGAGATCAAACGCGCGCCACGCTTGTTTTTGTATAAATCCGACAAAAAAGTGACGAGCATGAAGAACGATGGATCGATGACGTCACAATTGCTGAAAATGGACGACACAAAAGCGGGCGAAACGCGAATTGACGAGTTGAGTTCGGGCAAAGAGATCAAACGTCAACTTATTCGCGCAATGAAGGAGCTGCGCGATTTGGGCCTGGTTGCCCGTGTGATTGACGAGATTGACGACGAGAACTGGTTGATGATGTTCGTCCAGGAGCTCGAGGTCCATGTCAAACAGATTATCCAAATGGAGCGCAAAATCAAGCAGCTCATTCACCAAGCACGTGAAGGCCGCGCCGACGGGTATAAGGATTTAATCAAGGGATTAACCATCCAGTTGAAATCGAAAAAGTCGACTCTACTCGACTGTCTGAACGATATTCTGCGCTACTTCCAGGATCGACTCCGCAGCAAAGATATTCGCACGTTCAAATCAAAATACATTCACGGTGTCGTCAAGTCGGTGACGGACAATGAGCGCGAGGGTGCCGACGAGAGCACTATTGGCACATTGAGCCGAAAACTGAAGAAAATTAACTCGCACCGACCCGATCTGATCTCATCAGGGCGGCCAAACAAGTGGCAGGCCGAGTTGGCACGTGTCAGCCGTACCGTTGACGAGTACTTGAAGATGGCGATGCCACAGGAGATGCGCTCCCACTCGGGCAGCGATATTGGCAACAATCAGCCACAGCAACCGAGCCGACAACATGCGCGTCAAGTGTCCGGTTTCTCAACTGATACGTCGGTTAACAATGTGAGTTCTCAGTTAGAATGACATTTTTACGCGTCGTTTGTACGCGACAACTCGCTTGACCCAAATATTTATCCAAGCACTTTGTTTGGCAATTGTTCCAGTTTTTACACTGTACAACGCCACCGTGAACTCACGACAGACAGATTACCATTTTAAGTCAGTACAATTTAGGCGTACGGATACAATTTCTTACTTTTTAAAGAAATTCGAGCTGAAACAACAGTTCTAACAGACAAAAATGTTCAGTACGGCTCAAACACACTCGACCGGCGTCCCCGTGGCCGCCATGGTCGTTCATCACAATGGGATGGGTCCCGAACGCGTAGTTTGGAGCGAGGCAAGAAAGGTAAGGAAATGCTAATTTTGTCATAGTAGGCGACGTAACGCCCGGAAATTGCCGAGCACATGGCTGAATTTTAACGTTTTAGGTGAACTCGAGTCACAAATGCGCAATGCCGATTCGGGTCTTGATTTGGACGATTCCGGCTCTGGGAATGATTCCTACTTTCAACAAAGCGAAACGGATGGACAGCAGCAGCAACGGTCAACATCAAACGGCACCACCTCCACCCAATCAGGTATATGCCTAACCCCGCTGATAGACATGTTTAGCTTAGGCTCTAAACAAATTAATAATTATGAGCTCCCCTTCGGCGAGAAGGCACGAGATGTTTTCCATTCTCACCCGAGACATCTTAGCTTCTTCATCTTCTTCTTCTCACAGAAAAAAATCAGATCAAAGAGAACAGGGGAAATGACATTCTGCAGCTGTGAAATGCACCGCATGAAACCATGGAAACACTGGTCCCATAAAGTCGATTCCGGATTTAGCTCGGCTGATCCATCTCAAAAAGGTTGAGACCAGTACCACCCGTAAATTGTATCCAAATAAACTAATTATATAATATGCTGCGGCTGGCTATAGTCTGAGTGGAGTACTCACTAAAGTGACAGGGAAATACCCTTTCGACTGATAACGTCGCCCGTCGCTTTAGAAGAATTTTAACGAGTTGAAAAAATGGTGCCTAGTTGAATATAATTTAGATTTAACCTCTTTACCCCCCGCTCGGAGTGACAGTCAAGTGACCACTCACACCTTGACGTCAATAATCTATTTGTTATGCTCGGGGGTTGCTCTCCATCTCGGCTAAGTTGAACGTAAATATGTGTGGCGTTCAGACTGTTACGAGATATAACTGGCCCTTTGCTCACACACACGCACTGGGTTGAGTAAAACCAAATCCAAAATTCAATTGTGCCCATAATCACATTTGTGTACTGCATTTTAACACGTTCATCTCGCTTCTAATCGAACGACGCATATGAAGACATAATCATCTTCTTCAGCTCGACCACGTGAACGTGCCTCAATCCGGCTTTATGTTGCCACCAGCAGTGACGATGATGGTGGTCAACGTCAACGGCAACGACAACGTGATCAGCCAAGCGAAATCCAGCGTAAAACAGAGGACTCGCGCCGCATGAAGAGCCAACTCGAAAAGTTGCAGCGCGAAATTGTCGAGTCGGATGCGGCAAAACGGGAAAAAGAGAAACGCTTGACTGAGGCACAGCGACGGCTGGAGAAAATGCAACGGGTAATGGCGTCCGGCATCCAGGAAAAGGCCGATCTCGAGGCAGAACTGATGCGGCTCAGGTTATTTTTGGCAGCACACTTGAACAGATGGTTGAACCTTGTTCTTCTTAGGGATCAAATGCGCAATGGACGAAGTTCGACATCGCGCAATGCACTAGTCTTGCAGTCACGCATTAGCGAAATGGGCAGCCGAATTCAAGATGACAAGCGGGAGATGGAGGCATCAAATGAGAAGGTGTCAAACTCAGTGCAATGATGAGATCAACTAACTCTGATATATTTAGATCGCCACACTTCAAGCCGAGCTTGCCGGAAATAGGCGGACAGCGGAGCGGTTAGAACGAGCAAAGCACGAGCTCGAGGATCAGCTCAATCAGCTGACGGTGCAATTGATGACCGAGCGCAAAGAACTGCGCAATTTGCAACTTGAAAATGTGCGTCTCGAGACGGAACTCACCGAGGCGAGTCAGCGACTTGAAGACCAAGCCGCCGAGCACTCGCGCAACGAGACACACCTCCAGACGGAAGTGAACAAGTTAATTGATTCGTTGCGGGATGAAAAGGTACGTTTATTTCCCGATTCTTATCTATTATTATCGCTCCCCAAAAGTAAACATTTGTGGATACACCAAGTACCTCCTTTGTTGCGTTCCTCTTTGTTAAGGGCACCACGCCCAACATTTTCAAATGCACAATAATATGTTTTGTGTGTTCTGCTGCATTGATGCCGCTTTTAATGACGATGAGAAGCAAAAACTTTAACAGAAACCACGGCTAAAAACCAAAAGTGCCACTTGACTAACCGCAAAAGGACACTCCGTTAAACGCCAGAAAGTGTAGTCGGAACTGAAGTTTATGTTTTTTTTCTAGAAACGCAATTCAACCCTGAAACGTAAAGGCGGCAGCTCGACACGCGAGTTGCAAGATCTGAAATTCCAAGTGACAAATCAAAAGTCAAAATTGGAGGAGCTGGCGACTGAGAATGTTGAGCTGCAGCATCACAACCGGAAACTGCAGGAAATGTTGAAGGGCGAGCAAAAAGTAAACTCGTCGACAATGGACTGCATCAAAAAGGAGCTGGAGTATTCGACACAGGCACGTGTGTTTCATATTTTAATTAGTGGGAGTGGCATTGCCGCTTGTTCGTGTTGTCACATAACGTAATGGGTGACAATTATAACATTTCAAAGGGGGTCAGACTGACCTAGTCACATTATACGTAACACAAACAAAAGGAACTGTCTATTCAACGTGACCAAGCAATGCAGCAGAAAGCTGAATTTGAAAAGGAAATTGAAAAGCTACTTTTTGACAATCGGGAGATCAAAGAGCAATCGCGCAAGACACAACGCGAGCTGAGCAAAGAGCTCACCAACTTGACCAGTGAGCTGAAGGACGAGCGTGATCGCATTCACGAGTTGCAAAAGGAGAACCGCAAGCTCCGTCAAGAGGTGCGTTTTGGCAAACAACAACATTTATTACAAAGAAATTTCAGAATATCGAACTCCAGACCAAGCTGACACGACTCGAGAATTCACGTGGTCGCATCAAACCCGAAAACGTGACCGAATCCGGCGTTCAAGTTGACGATACGGTGAGCATTTTAAACTTTCTCACACACTCAGTTTTTGACCATCTGGACCATGCGTTTAGGCTTTTACCCGCAAAAAAGCATTCGACTTCTACATTGACGAGGTCAAACGTGACGCGCACAAGTTATTAGGTTTGTTTCCCTCAGAGCCAGACTCGGATCATTATGAGATTAATTAATAAGAACGCGGCCGCGAAATGGAGCGAAATGTTTCGAATGTGGCGCGTGAGGCGCAGGGACGTATCGAACCACAGCCAATGGAACACGCACCACCGCCATCAATGCACCGACACCAGCAACACACAAGCAGCCAACACCAGCCACCACCACCACATCATCACCATCAACCACCGCAATCAACGCGCAGCAGCTCAACTGCAACAAAGAAAGATAACAACAAAAGCAGTGATAACAACAATCCCTCCGCCACGTCCAAGTTCTCGCGTCGTTGGAGCTTCAAAAAACTGTCGAAAATGAATTCGAAGAAGAATAGTGGCAATTAAAAACGCCGTGAAGTAAACCTGTAATAACCAGTAATAACCTCATTTTTCAATCATCACTCACAATCAATCAAAATACGTTCAATTTCAAGTTCAAACCACCAAATCAACTAAGCAAAATACAATAAACCCCCACGAAACAATATTAAAGTCGTCACACAGTATTTGCACCCAAAACATATGTGGTGTAGCGGGTACATGCCTGAGAAAACACAGGTTTTAACATCATTTTGATATTAAACTAATATGCGAAGTGGGTGACGGGGAAGGGCCCATCATGGTGACCGATCAGCTGGCATTTGGCAACTGAACTTGATTAAGCAATGTTCAGTGCAGCCGTTAGTTGCTCTCATGTATTAATCTCAAAATGCAATTTCAAAAACAGAAAAACGTAACAATCTGAATGGTACTTCTAAAATGTTTTAGATTAGCATCACGTCTGGTGCCAAGATCACTCACGTGTTCGATTTAGTGTGGGAGAGTACGCTTGCGCAATCTAGGTAGTCGTTGACATTGCTTAGTTCCATGATTAATCAAGTGAATGTACGCTCGTAAATTGTCACCGGCGCCTGTGTGTGTGTATGTTTCTAAGTTTAGTACCACATGAATCATAACTGGCCAAAAATGATTAAACACTCTGTTGCATAGCACCACTTTGAGTAACGCATTATTGCACGACCGTTTCAAGAACGGGTTTCATTTATTTGAATAAGTCGGCGGTCAATACCGTACTTCCGATGTTAAACATGAAACCATATCCGCTGAGTGCCATTAATCCTCGAATTTTCATTGTTGTCTTTCCAACACTGCCAAATTGCAGTTGGATACATTGAGCTGGATTAAAACTGGTGGCCAACAACAGTAAACGAGTAATCGTGTTCAATTCGACCCACATGGCAAAAATAAACTAGCTCTTATCTTAATAGTATTGATCGTGCTCATTATGCAAATGAATGTGGCACTAAGCATGCTCGCATTTTGTCTCTGTTTCTTCGGCGCTGGCTCGTTTACCAGCCAAAAAGGGGTCAGATTTATTTCATTGCAAGGAACGCTTATAGAACACAGACGAGCACAAATGACCCAACGACGGGTTCCACTCGCATATTTCGGTGTTCTTATTCTCCGCATCAGTTCCGGCCGGGAACAGGTCGCCTGTAACTGTTGCCAAGTCCCGGTATAATCGCTCCGCCCATGGTGGCAAGTGACCCGCGTTTGCGTTAACTGTTACTCACGTTTTTGTCTATCATTCAACAAAAAGAAGATCACCTGATAGCAAGACCAGAACGAGGCTAAATAACCAATTCATAATGATGCGTTGAAAGGTGTCATGTTTCTTTACTCCGCGCATTTATAGCTGAACCGTTTTGATGAAATATTAATTTGATTCAGAATAATAACTTGAGCCAAAGTGCTATTGATGACTTTCTGTTTCCATCCGCAGATGAAGAGTCTACACTTGCATGGTATGGAGTTGATCGAGCAACGGAGCAGGGGTTAACGTTATACACACATATTGTATATGCGTGTATGACGATATTTCAGAAAGTGACGATCATCTATCGCCTAAGCGCATTTTCGCTGCGTTCAGTTCGACACACGGGCATAGACAAGTCTTTTGTTGTGTTCGGTTCGTTCCATTCGATTTTGACGAATATTCATCGTCGTGTAAATGTCAACGGTGAGTGCCAAGGACCAGAGTAGAGAAACCCATTATAAGCTGCGTGTGTCGATCGTTCAGCTCGATTGCTTCGCCTTAGCTCGTGAACGATCGCCTTACGCGCTCACGCCCCACTGTCAACACGAACTGACGCGGCATCATCGCACCGGTCAGAAGGAATATATTACAGCGCGGCACGAGATGCGACAGCTGCTGAAAAGTAAAGAGCGATCACGCGAAATGAGCGTGCATGGGTACCATGAGACACACGTTATCCCAGTCTATATCATTGGTACGCTCTTCGCCGTCAGTCTTATAGCTGGACTTTTTTTCGCTTGTCGCGGGCGCATCTTCTCCAAGTTGGGCCATTTTTCGTATATCAATACGGCTACGATGCAGCAACAGAGCACGAGACAGCGTGAGGTGAAGAACTACTCTACAATAAGGTGACTTCAAAACTCGTCGAACTTAACCTTAAACTTTGCTTAGCCCGGACAAACATGCACGAATATGAGAATAACTTGTGACAGCGAGTACGTCTGACTAATAAATTCACTATTCGCGAATCAATGCGGCATTTGGCTTCAACTGAAAATAAATTTGTAATCAAGCGCAGTAAATGGCATAAATTAGATTGAATAAGGCTACATAAAGAGGCATTGACTTGATATGTAGTGAAGACATCAACAACGAGACTAACCATGAAATTCAGACTGTTGGGACTTTTCTCCATTGTCACGGTTAGTTCAATAGTGCAGTTACTTCCTAGTATAATGTTCAGGCCGTGGTAAAACTGCCACTTGATTTCAATGCCCAACGCGACGACCCAGACGTACCATCATGGGTATGTGTACTTGTTGTCGGTCTTTTCTAACATAAAATATCCTAGAAACGCGGATTCGTCCCTGGCGTCCCAATTTCCTTCACCGATAATCGTGGAGTCATGTTCAAACGTGCGTTCATGATGACGCGTGACGATGTCGGCGTCGACAATGACTGACATAAGTTTTCATAATGAGATCATTGAAACATTATATGGGTCGTTGCATTAAAAGAAACACGCTGTCATTGTCGAATATATATTGATTGTTTATTTGAAGTCTCTGATGCATTTTTGTATGTGTTTTCTATCTGTACAAGTGCGGTAAGTTGAAGTTATTTTGGCTGCGTGCCGCGTTGTTGAATGAATTGCTTGAAACTGGGCGAACGCGCATCATCCTCGTCATACTCGAAGCTGAAGTGATAGG
Organism: Oikopleura longicauda; assembly: GCA_004367895.1. Taxonomy (NCBI): domain Eukaryota; kingdom Metazoa; phylum Chordata; class Appendicularia; order Copelata; family Oikopleuridae; genus Oikopleura; species Oikopleura longicauda. The sequence goes on along the minus strand of SCLD01100736.1, from coordinate 4,647 downwards.
CGAGCTTCCGTTTTTCGTCCCTAAAATAGATATTATAACTAAATATTTTAAGCGAAGAAAAAAACCTTGAAAATTTGCCTTCACTACTTTTGGTCTGTTTATAGCGTTCAATGTTTGACTTTAACTCTTGGATATACGCTTCACGTGTCATATCGCACTCGGCGCACAGTCTCTTGTCAACCTGGAACTGATAGCTCCACTCGATCCACGTCTGATCAAATCGATCCGATATTTTGGCATTCACCGTGTACCAGCCTGGTCGCGATGGCAACCGAAACTGATCAGTTTCAAATTGAATACGTTGTCCATTATAGGTTTCATTTGCACGAAAAGGTACATGCCACTCGTGCTCGATGCCAGTCTCGTAGCCCTCGAAAAGGACCTGATCGCGGTAGACGAGAGACACCGACAGCGGAATCACCACTTCAATGTCGATGGCAGCGGAGTATGAAGCTTCGGAAACGGGTTCGGTGATGGGGAAATTTTGCGAGAGTTCGCCGGGACACACTTTCATGTATGAAATCGGTGATGATGATTTGCCACGGTTCGTACTATGTTCGTGTTATTTATTTATTATTAATACCGAAAAGCATACCTGGTTATAACTGCTTTTTCACGCGGAAAATAATTCAACCCGGTACTGTAGTCATTCTCTTTCACGAAACCGGCGCATGCCTGACCCAGTTCATTACAAATTTTTTGAACCTCTTCGAAGCCGAAAGCGCGACGATTGTCTTTTCCGAGGACTTGATTATAAAGTAGTAAACGTTGTTGTAAATTAGCGTTGTACCTTTGATGAACTGCGCGTCAAGATACTTGCCCGGCAGTTCGACCCATTTGCACGGTTCGCGCTCTTGCGGATTGATCGTCATCAACGGTCGCCGTGCTGTTTTAATTTGAACTTGGTGCGTGATGAAACGGCGTAAGTCAACGCGAATGGTGGTGAATGTTTGATTGTTGATGATTGAATCAACGCGATACTTGACATTGGCGACGCCATCCCATCCAGCCCGCTCGTGCTTGGTGGTCATTAATTTTTCCTGATAAAATGGTTATTTTTGAATTAAAAAAACTCTCGTTCACCTTAGTAGTCAATCGTGTTGCCGCGCCCAAGTTTTGCTTCTCGTTTTGAAATCGCCACGGGTGAACGTGTGGAATCATGCTGTACCGGGCGACGTCAACATTGTAGGGTTTGATTGGATTGATTGCCACGCGTGACAGGCGGTACTCCATGTCACTGTCCTCGCGACCCCATCCCCAGAACATGTTTGAGTAGCCATTAGCCAGGACGTATTGCTGTGGCTGCATCATTGTCACGCCGCCGTACTCAGTGCCGTAGTGCAACTAAAGTATGACTTTTAAAAACTACTACTTTCTCAATAATAACCTCATAGTTGAACTTGTCAATAAGTGGCGACAAATGTGTAGGCATATTCTGACACAAGTAGACATTTCGATCGTCCTCGGGGATCATGTCAACATCATGAAAGACAACGCAATCGAATGCGTCCCGTTTCATAATCTCCTTGAAGCCCGAGTTCATCACGAGACCCTTATTGAACCGACCATCATCGACTTGTTCAATAATAAACACACAGTACTGAATCTGTTGTCGCTGTAACATCGGATGCAGGTAGTTCAATAATGAGTATAGGTGAGCCTCGCGATCCTTGTATGGAATCAAAATGGCGACTCGTTGCCGTGGGACACAATTCGGTGGTGTGTAGCATCCGCCCTTCATCAGACACCGGCCACTGTTGGCAATTGACTGACCGGGTGGAACAGTGAACGAGGCATTGATATTCTGATGACCAATCAGCTCATTGCCGAGATACTCGCATACTTGACTGGTCTTTTTGATTTGGCACTCGTCCGACAACGGATGTTCAATCTCTTCTTCTGCTTCCAAAGCCGCATCAGAATACTCCAGCTCGTCATAGCTGGCAAAGTTTGGCTCATGCAATGAACGTTTCCGACTCTCTTTGGTCGCTCCATTGCCGAATATTTGAATGGTGAGTATGGCAACAAGCAAAATCAGGATAAGTGTGTTTGTTGTCTTGCCCCCATTGCAGCCACATAATCGCCGTATAAAACTGAAAATTTTCAGTCTGTTTCTCTGTTTCAAAAATAGCGCTCAAAAACCTGTTTCGCATTTCTTTCATTGACTACCACTACTTACTACTGCGTGGCTGCCGATTATGCTTATATTTTGTCCGGCAAGTACTCTTTTAGTGTCTACCAGGCAGACTCTACCTCCATTTTTTGCTCCCCCGCCATCCACTTTGGACGGTGATTTTGCGGTGTTGAAAAGTGTAAATGTCAGAGGCGGAATTACTTGTTTAAGAGTTTACTGCGCCGGGAAGGGATCCGGAGCTAACACTGGACTGGGGTGACATTTGAACGGGGCTCGAAAGTGGGCTGCAAGCGTTCACACACACTTGGGCCGACTGTTGACCACATCACAGTCAAGGCAAAAGCACACACAGAGAGGGCTGATCCCTCGCCACATAATCGCATAGAGAGTGCCGAATTCTCCTGATTTCTCATCTTGCAAATGTTCTTTTTGGGAACGGATTTTCACTTTGTTGTATTGACCACTTGTCAATCGAACTCCCAATTCACGGGATTGTTGTTAGACATAACAATGTAACTTCCCGGTTACTTCGATTTACTCCTTTGGTAGAATTTGACAAGTTCGGCCACTATACCACCTCACTGATCTAATCCGGAGCGGACGAGAGAGTAGAACGCACCGCTAATATAATTTAGTAAACAGAAGAACGTGTGTGCGAGAAAAAAGAAAAAAATGATAAAGAAATGATAAGGACATGGTACTACGGTAAAAGATTAGTGTTGAGCCCATCAGACTAATATTCAGTGACAATGATTGATTGCCATTCCTATCTGTCCCCAGCCAGCATCAACATTAGGTTAAGTCCGTGTATTCTGACATTAAGCTATGCAATTTCATTAACACCCGAATACCACAGATTTTACGTCGGTACAACTGCCACAACTACTCACCGGAAACACGTGAATCGCATCCTCGAATTTCTTCTTGTCGTTCTCTAACTTTATTATTCCCGATATTATATTTTCATTATTTGAATCTTTGGTGGTGCTCCACCTCGGTCGCTGCTGTTGCACCGTGATCTGTGCGGTGTATGTGTGTGTGTGTGCAGAGTATGTGCACCAATTTTGTTAGCCATCCCGTGTGGAAGAAAGAGGTTGCGCTCGGTGCGTGTGTGTGAGCAAGAGTGAGAGTGCACGCAAGAGGGGTGTGTGGCAATCGCGCTTGCTTCTAAGCGCTCGGCACGCACCTCCATCACATTGTTCAATCAAGGGGCTGAGAAATACTATTTTGTTGCCGTTAGTTTGTCGCGACAAAGGCGACAAGTGACGAAATGTTTAGAACTTTAAATTTGGCAAATAACGTTAACAAAAACGTTCTGTGTCAAATGAGAAACAAAGTGTGGCGGTAAAGTGGCGGTCGTGTTAACCGCTATTAAATCAATTTGGGCGATCTAATCTAAACAATTGAGGATTATTGACTAAAGTGTGCTCACACTGGCCGCGGCCCCTTGCATATTCATTACATGTACATGCACAAATGCGTCGTTTTGTCTGTTATGGCCAAAATTCCACTCCGGCCGTTTTTCGCCCCCAAGCAGCTTAATTTCGAGGCTGCTCTAGCCTGTTTGCTTAGACCAAAAACATCGTTCATAAAAGTGCTGAGTCGGAATCGCCCAAATCCACTTACAGACTCACACTGACGCTCAGTTTGTTAACTTTTGACGAGGAGAATCTGGGCTCAATCATCTAGTGTGAGAAAATGACCGACCGAGATTGCCAAACATCGCATTAAGGCCATTACGAAGGTCAACGTGACGTCAGGAATGTGCTCGACAAGTGTGTGTGGGACAGTCGTCTAAGCGACATATCGAGTAGAGTGGCGAGTTGGAACTTTGAGTGAGCGAACGCGACTGAATTAATCACTATGAGTCTGATCTGAAGTAACGACGTCAGGTTCTGTTCGTTTCCATTTACAAGTGTGTCGTGTGTGTTTATTACAATTTTACATTGACAGAAATGAAAATACAGGTAAAATGGTTGAGGTAAAATCAAGCTGTTCTCTTTGTGTATTCGTGTGTGTGTTTTTGGCGGTGGTGCACGTAAATATATATAAACATGGGTGGAAGAAGAAGAAGTGAGTATAGAGCATAAATTCGATCAAGTCATCTTAAGGGTTAGCCTGCCAATTTTTAAACGATTTGAAGTCCCTTTTCCCAGTACATTTTCTCTGAGCTCTTACAATAATACTTTCATTAGTTACTACCATCTAAACAAGTAAAACCTAAGCTATCTTTTTGTCCTAGTGATGACGTAATCAGTGCCCCCTGATTAGGTTGATTGAGCATTTTGTTAATCAAACTGCGGCGGAACATCAAAAATCTCAGAATTATTCTAGAAAATTTTCGTTTTTCCCAGTTGGTAGCAAATTGTCCAAGGAACAAAAGTAAGTATCGATTGTTGAAAAATAACGACTTTATAAACCTAATTTTGTCAGTTTTGTGCAAAAAAGTAGCTTTTTTGAACAAACTTGGACCTTGAAGGCTCGCCAGAGAGCTCGTATAAGTGCAAAAAGTT
>SCLD01100735.1:0-10424 GCA_004367895.1 Oikopleura longicauda | reverse complement strand
ACATGCGCTAGCAATTCCGGTCCCGGCGAAAATGTCCCTTTGATGCGTCCGAGTCAGTGTGTTTAGGACTTGAATTCCGGACGGGGCAGCAGTAAAGAGGGATCAGTACAGAGATATACTAAGCGATCCGTGTTGGTCTTGATACATGTAATTACATGTCATTTGTAATCGCCATTAATCCAGTTGACAAATTCCGTTTTAAGCTCTAGTTCAAAGCAAATCATGACATGCCACTCATTTCCATCGCAAGCCATGACGACATAAGGTCCGTTATTATAAATCGGTGTGAACGTTCGAGCATCATTTACTAAATTTGCAGCAAGAAAAATTGTTTTGTTTAACAAAATAGTTTGAGGGTATACCACGGTGACACTCTTGAAACATGGCCTCAAAATGCTGAAACATGCAGGTCGTCTTACTATCCCAAAACTTAACATGACAACTTTCTTTGCGGTTCAAAAAGCCTTCATAACATAATTTACGTTGAAAGGTCGACGAAAATATATGCCTAATCCGTTTTACGTGGAACTACACTTCTATGTAAATCAAAACCGTAATTTACGTTGAAAGGTTCGTATATAATCTGCGTGAACAAGAGAGTCAATTTGGACCCGGATCGTCGTTTTAGGAAGTTCCCTGGCCTCACATTATATCTTTATCGAGATGTAGTCCCTGGCACTTGCCTTCCGCTTACGGTCAATGACATGAGTGCGGTCTATAATAGTTGAAACGATAAAATTGAACCATAAGTAAGCGCATCTTGTCGGTTACTTATCTAGCCAGGCGACCCGAGCGAAAATGCAGCGGTTCCCGATCGCAACAAAAATTCCGAACAGGACCCATATCGTGTCCAAGGACAGCTCAACAAGCTCACGAAGCAAATTTTAATGTTGATACTCAAAGCTGGGCCCTGTTTTAAATCGTGGCTTGCGTTATCATCTAATTTTTTCTTTGTAAAGATTGTGATGCGATACATGAACGGTATCTTGAACACCGCTAATGCCATCTTCAAGCAATTGTTTCCGTCACTGTGGAAGCGATTATAAATCACCAAAAAACAGAACCGGTTGGCGGCGGCATCCACACGCACACACACACAGTGACTCGACTTTTAGTGGTAGACTTTAAAACGAAACCAAAAGAAAAATCGACTTTTCGAGATTGCGCCCGCCAAACTACTAACCAATAAAATACATCACTCGGTTAAGTGTGCACCCAACCAAAGCCAACTCGGCCCACTGTACTAATTGAAAAATGCTGACCGATATGCATTTCAAATGTGTAAAAAAAGTTGCTTGGATAAAGTGTGGCAAGTGAAGGTAATCAGGCAAGAATGCCCCAAATTGCCTTTAAACATGGCATAACGTCATAGTAACGTGAAGGTGATTACAGGTATAGTTTCGCGAATAACGATTGAACGAAATTTATACAATCGTCTTCGACAACACCCACCAAGTCTTTCCAGGTGCCATTTACAAACAATCATACGCACACAAAATCACACACAGTGGCCGAGGAAGAGGAAACTGGAGATATCTAAAACTGAATAAAAATAGTCGAAACTCGTGTTTGACAGACACATGTGATTGATGATGTAGTGTGAGTTATTTTCAGTTTTCGAACCGAAAAACGACTCTAAAGTGGGTATTATGTGTGTAGCTTTTCCGTGAGTGTACTGGATCAATCATCGTACAATCGTCGTTTGGCGGAACTCGCAATTTATCGTTCTAAAAATGAATGGGACTCTCAAAAAACCGAACATCGCCCAAAGTGCACCATAATCACCGCGAGTCAACGTGTCGGTGAACCACTGGAATCATGGTCGATGATAAATTATTCAAGGTACTGTGGCCAATTCTGTACTTTATCTACATACTGTGGGAGGTACTAATTACGATTGCCGCGTGTGTGTCCATAATTTTATGTTAATACGTGAAAAACAGTCAAGTGATACGACCAGTTGGTCGGTAAAGTACGATCTGTGTCTCTGTGCGGTTTTAATCATGTTGATGCTTGTTGAAAAATTAACATTTTGAAAGGTTCGTTTTTTGGTTTATTGACAGACGCTCGGTATAAAAAGTTACTTCTTGGTGGTGGTTTCTGGCGCCGGTGTGGTATGGTCTCGGCACTCCTCGGCGATCTCCTCGAGGGTCATATCGCCACAGACGTAGCATGGCTCGTAGCACTCGTTGTCGAAGGGCAGACAGTAAGGCCAGTCACAGACGAGGAGACGTGGGTGGAATGTGGTACCGGGCGCGCAGTACATTTTGTCGCCATAGTGACCTTGATAATAAGAGGTTTAGAACGAAAGAGTAAGAATTAGAAATAAGAACAAACCATTGTCCCAGCAGAAGAAGAATGACTGGCAATCCTTCACGTTCTGGTAGAAGCCGTCCTTCTTGCCCTGGCAGTATGCCATCGCTTCGGGATCGTGCGGGGTCTCATCATCGGCAAGGGCGATTGCGGCAAAGAGTGATACAAATTTCATCTTTTTCAATTTTGTGATGCGATTAGTGTTTGGCGGTTGGTTATCATTACTTGGACATAAGGACAAATTCACACGTAATTACAAAGTGAGAGAGGGGAGAATTTATTAGCACCGTATCCAAAGCTTCAAAGGAGCCGGCCAAGAAATAACAGTTTATCTCCTAATAAGGATTTATACTTTTCCGTCTTCGTCTTCACATTACTGTGCATCCTATCACCCAGATCATCCTCTGTCACTTCATTGCCCATTAACTCGAGTGCATTGTGCAAAAACCGGCCAATAAAAGCTTCGCTGTGGCTTACTTCGTGTGATTGAATTGCGACGATCAGTATAAACACGTATAAAATCGTATATAGTCGCATTGGGGCTTATTTTTGGCTTTTTGCGATTTACTTAACTTTGGCTCACTTTTCTGACTGTATGTGTGCATTCATGCCTTGGTAAAGGCTCCTGAAGAGTCTTTCCTAATTAACCTTCTCCCTTGTCGTGTTATGACAGTGTCAAGAATTGGGATTGTGCCCTGCACGCGGTATTTATACAGTCGATTGTTGAGGTTCATTGAAAATTAAGGTAGGCCTGACATCTGCCTCGTCTTACCGTTAGAAGTATGGTTGACTGTGCAGTGTAGGATATCCTCAGTTTACTCAGGACGAATGAGACTTTACCACACCACAAGTTCAATCAAAAGTGGTACAGGAAGTCTGAACAAATGTTCCATTCCCACGTCCAAGGAATCTAGCCCAGAATAGAAACGCTAGTAGGAAACTCAATTCAAATAAGTGGACCTGTAATCCGCTGGTGGTTTTATCGGATACTCTTATCCGTCTGAAAGTTCAAAACCCACAAAAGAAAAAACGATCTCACGTCTTTCTCGGTATTGACACTCTCGACCTTGAAACATATGTATATTAGACCACGTCAACGCCAAAAAACAGTTGTGTCTCACAGGAGACGAGTATCGTTACCGTCGTCGCTGCTCTCGACTTGCGGGTCAGTTTGGTTTTTGTTTTGGAAGTGAAAAGAAAAGTGTCAGAAAGCGATGACATCGAAAATATTCCTCAAATATAAGAGGCAAAGCGGCAAACTGACCGGTAAGTGTGTGCGTCCTTGCTGATTTGCGGAAGAAGAGAAGACCGACTGCTTCAGAGTTGTATAATCCGTGGAAGGACGGGTGCCTGTCCTTTGGCGCGGAAGTGATTCAAATCACCAAATACTATCGAGAAACGCCCGAGTCACGTCCAGTTGAAAAATGCAAGGTACAACTGCCAAGGTCGGCGGCCACACTCTTTCTTTCTGTCACAGAAATTCTTTGTTCAATTATGCATCTAAAGCAAAAAAAGTCACTTTAATTTTATTTCAGGTCCAAGTCAACTTTCAGCATATTGAGACAATTAAAAATGACAATGAACGACTGTTGCTGTTGGTTTCAACGCCTACCGAAGAACTAATCTTCCAGTTTCAATGTTTGGTAAGGTTTTTTTATTGTTAAAAAATATGCGAACGACGTCGATTCGCAAAGTCAGGTTGAGTGTTGTCGCTCTCCAGCTGCAGCTTCTCCCATCGCAAACAATCAATTTGCTTCTTGAGCGAGTTAATCTCGTCGCGGTAAACGCGCGATTGCAACTTCAAATTGTCCAGGGCCGACGACTGTCGCCGTTGCATGCGTTGATGCACGTCAAAGTAGACGCGCGTTTGATTTTGACCGAATGAGTCTGAGTCGGTAGTTGTGTCTGATACTGAGGATGATGAAGACGATGAGTCGCCTGTGAAGCGTTTCACTTCAAACTCGTCTGCCGCACTCTCGTCTCGATTTGCGCGTAGTAGAGCCGCGAAAAAACGTCTCTTCTTGTCGGCAATGACGCCACACACTTTCTCCTTTAGCAAGTAACGCTTCAGACGCGTGTCTAGTCCGCACAATAATCCGCTGTTTTTGGGCAGGGTTTGGTCGAGTGTCGATAAATCGAGAAAGGCGTTGTTTAGTTTCATTGTTTCTGTTTAGTTTATAATTCTGACAAATGTATAAGCTTTATATACAAAGTGGGAGCAGTGTTTAACTGCCCCAACCTTACTAATTGCCGATCGCAATCAGAAGTGTCTAAATGACAATCAGCCAGTGTAATCAATTACACTTATCAACCTCAATTTTGTGTGTTTCAGGGCGACATGGACGATTGTCTGGCCCAGTTCCGCGTCAACGCCAAGTATCTGTTACAGTGAAATCTGTATTCACTCGTATTTTTCAATGTCGATAAATAAACGTACTAAACACTGCATGAAAAATTAATTTTAATTTTATTGCCTCTTTATATTGTAAGTAGTAAAGTAAGTTTTGCATTGTGTGTGTAGTTTGGTGGGAAACAGGAAGCGAAACGGAGAGGGTTAGAGAGACAGAATTGCACATTTCGTATTAGGTAACACTAAAGGCTTCAAAAGTTCAACCCCTATAACTGAGCAAGTGGTACAGAATGAAAAAGGCAACGACCGAAAAGAGAATCGTATAACACATCAGCTTGCGATTGTTGCGCGTGTCGAGCATCTTCGAAAAACGCTTGCTCGTCCCGGGCAGTAAACGATCAACCAGCCCGCCCAAATCGCCGCCCATACCGTCCAAGTACTTCAGGTCGGAGTCTACGTCCTCCTGTTTGAATTTAATTTTAATAATAAGACTTTTATAAATATATAGCAACTTTCAAATAAAACGGCAGATTCTAAGGCTATGACTCATAGCCTATGAGTCCCATAATAATGCGTTAAACATGAGGGAATCTAGAACTTTTAGCGACAAAATCTTCCATTTCATTTGAACTAGTGATACAGTACCTTCATCTCAATTGAAATGGCCTTCAACTTTGAAATCTTCCCCGCCAGCTGATCACTGAGTCGATTGTTCTCGCTCTCTAATAAACGCTCATTTAGTCCGTCATTCCGTCCCATTTTCCCTGATCTTTTTTGTCAGCGCTTATGTTCGTTAGCGGCTCTTTTTTGAGTAGTGAGTGGGGACAAAACACGCCCACACGCTAGTAAGTCTTAGAACAGCAGCAGCGTGACTCACCGTCTGTCAGACTGAGTCATTGAATTCAAGCGCTCTGAATGAGAGAGTTGAATTCGAATTTTAGAAATTACTCACGCATAATAAACGAGACATAACGAGAGAGTCAATGAAAGTGTGTCTCTATTGTTGGGTAGAGAGATAATCCAATCTTGGAGTTGTGTCTGGCAGACTCAACAGTTTTTTTTAGAGAATTAAAGTTCAAAATTTTCAGCCCAACTCAGCCCTGACTGTAACAAGGCTCTAATTTGTGTCTGTATGTCTTTGCTTAATCAAATGCGATTGTTTAACTTTAGAGATAATGGACCGGGAAGTAAATCAAACATGAGTTTCAAGTCAAAGGGCCTCGCCAATCCGATTGGCGCGAATCACTGCTGGCTCAATTCAACGATTCAACTGCTGTGGCACATTGACGCCTTTCGCCAGGCTGTGTCACGGATTAGTGGCCATTATGACTGCTTGGGCCCATATTGCGTCTATTGCAAGGTGAAGAGTCTGTTGGATGATTACACGTACAATGAAACGGCCCTGTCAATCCCACCCGACGATTTGCGCGATGCACTGGCCACTTCTATCTCGGCCAGTTTCAAAACGGGCAATCTGGGCGATCCGACCGAAGCTTACACTGCCGTTTTGGAGCGACTGTGTGAGCAGTTTACCGGTGGTAAATCGTCATGCTGTAATCAGCCTCACTGCGTCGTCCATCGAAAGTTTGCGGCGAATGTGATTGAATTTTCCGAGTGTAAAAACTGTCGCCAAAAGCACGAGCCAAAGAGTGCGCAGTGGGAACTAACCAGGTGGTTGAGTGCTGCTTCAGTGCTCAAGTCTGAAGCAATACCGGGCTTAAGGATGTTGTCGTTGTTAAGGCCTGAGTCGCACCCGTGCAGGCAGGGATTTAACTAAAATTAAATTAAATATTAAATAAAACTTAAATTAAATTAATCCCTTATAAAAGTCGGGCCAAGTGCGCAGCTTATGTCGAGCGCCAGCGCGTCCTGCTGAACGAGCCCGAGATCTTCACCGTGTGCATTGGGTGGGATGCCAAGGGCAACTATACGCGTCAGATGTTGACTGACTTCTTTGAGACTATACCAACGCAGCTGCCAATCAATCGCATCTTTAGTCAAACGACTCAATCTGACGATGTCGTACTTGATTTGGCTGGTGTAGTGTGTTACTATGGCATGCACTATTCAATGGCCGTTCGCCATGCTAAGAATAAGGTTTTTAGATTTTTTAAATTATTTTATTTAATTTTTAAATTAATAGAAATGGATGATGCTAGATGATGCCATCGTCAGAGACGTAGGTCCGACCTGGTTCGCCGTCAAGGAGCAAATGATCAAGAGCCATCAACAACCGTGTATGATTGTCTTCGTCAATAAAAACTCAACCCCGTTGGACGTGTCAACTGCGCCCAAAAACGTCACCTGGAATCACGAACAGTTTCAGTTACTGAAGAAAAGGGTTGAAGAGGAGAAACGAATGGAACAGGCGGAGTTGGAGGCGGAGACGCGGAATCGAGCCGAAATGGAAGAACGGGACAGGCAATATGCGCAGCGCTTGATTGAGGAGGAGGAGAAGCATTATCAGCAGCAAAAGGCGCAACATGAACAACAGCAATTGCAACAGCAGCAACGCTATGAGCAAGAGCAGCAGCTAAAAAGGCGGAATGAGTTACAAGAAGAACAGGAGCGAATAATGGAACAGATTCGACTGGAGAATGAAAGAAAGTACAAACAGGAGAATATGTCGCGTCATAATGTCGCGCCAATGCCAAAAGCGCCAGAAGTCTTGACTCCGCCACCGGCTTATGATTCGTGCCCGCCACCACCACCAGAAGCAAGCGAACCAACAGTTTGCCAGTTGATTGATGTGGTTAATGATATTGAACTTGGGCCGCCAATGCGCTCGTCAACTCATAAACAAGCTTCAATTCAAAATGTTCCTCAAAAACAACCCTTAGTTGACATGAACCGCCATTCAACAACTCCAGTTCCCAAGTCAAAACCGCGCGAACGTCGAACAGAAGAGCGGAAACCGGAAAGGAACCAGGCTAAGGTCGACGCCCTGTTCAAGGAAGCCGACGTCGCGAGAAAGGAAAAGCTGAAGACACAGGCACTTAAACGGACAAACGAATCGAGACATCACAAAGTGGATCAGACTGGCCATCGAGATATTACTGGAAATATTAATAAGCCAGATGGGTATCGCGATCCGGTGGGAAAGCCGCACTCAAGTAAAACACAACGAAAGTCAAGTATACGCAGAAGTAGCAATAGTAGCCTGAGTTCGGCCGAGGTAAGATAGTTTTAATAATTACACTTTTGAACATTTATAAGAGACAAAAATCGAGCGACAAGCAGCTGATAACAGTTGACCGTCTTGAGGCTACCAGACATCAAAATGCCCGTCCTCCAACGAAACCGGCCTATGTCGCGGCAAGCAGCAGTCGCGATCAGTTCGAGCATGCACATGCGTCAAATCCATATTCAACAACATACAATTCCGACTATTCCCCTCATCCCAATAATGTCCAGTCCAAGCCGCCAACACAGCCAAAACAGTACAATTCATCCCTCTACAACGCCGACGAGTTCGACCCCATCCGACCCAGTTCACGTTCAAAAGCATCAGCTCCTCCGGCTGTTGTCTCGGAGACGCAGCAGCAACGGTCACATGACGAGTTCGAACGGGCCAATATGAAGCGTGCATCGGCTCGTTATCGTTCAAAGTGGAAGCAACCTGCAAAGGCAACTGATAATGAGCCAGTTTTATTCACCTCATCCTCGTCGGAGCAGATTGATCAGCATCATAATCATGTGGATTATGCGCCAACGACAATCATTCACAATCCGGCGGCGACGCCTGGCTCCGGCACTGGAACTTCATGGTCAGCAGCAGCGCCGGATAATTTAATCGATTTCTCGGGCAATAAACCGGCCGATTCCACCGGCATGCATAATATAAAGAAAGGTTTTAATTGTTGTCCCGTTTGACGGAAATCCCCGTAAAATAGTGGGGCAGTTTTCGGGTGACCATTTTATGGCGGCCCGTAAAGAGTGATGAAATTAAAAATAATTAAATACTTTCAGCCATGTCAAACGCCTATACCAAATCAGCCAACATCGGACGTGATGTAAAAACGGGCACCAAGAATCTGATGAAGGGCATGATTCCGTCAAAGAAAAAAGACGTGAGAATCTTACTATATATTTAAATTCAACATTAACAATACTCCAGCTTCAGCCAAAACCGGCGGCGGCGGCGGCACCGGCATCAAATCTTCAAAAGCAACACAATAATCTTCCCGCCAGCCTATCAGTATGATCAGCTTTAATTAATGTTCAAGTTTAATGTTCTATTATTTTCAGGAAAAGTAACAAAAAAATCGAAACGATGAAAATAGTGCCTTATAAAACCATGCTGATACACACATTTACTCACTCACACACACACATGTTCATTGTTTATTCATAAATAAATATATAAAGCAGCTCGAAAATTCTTAAACTTAAACACACATTTATTAAGATATTTGAAAGCGGAATAAAATGACGACACTGGTCGGATTGGGTGGTGGCGGTGATTTGCCCGAAGGTTTAAGTTCTAACATGTTTATACTTAATAATTAAACTAGGCTATGATCAACTGTCAAATTTCGTTGTCGGCAAGAAGATCGGCAAGGGGCAATTCTCCGAAGTCTACAAGGCGCAGTCACGGTGCGATGGGCGCGTCGTTGCGTTGAAAAAGGTCCAACTGTTCCACATGATGGATGCCAAATCCCGCGCCGATTGTATCAGGGAGATTGATCTGTTAAAGAAGCTGAGCCATGACAATGTCATCTCCTACTTGGCCAGTTTCATCGAGAATAACGAGCTGAACATTGTGCTCGAGCTGGCCGATGCCGGTGATTTGGGGCGGATGATTAAGTTCTTTAAAAAGGTTTTAATTCTAAAAAAAAGAACATTAAATGCTAACTTAAGTTTTATTAAGCAAAATAAGCTGATCCCCGAGCGTACAATATGGAAGTACTTCTCGCAGATCTGCTCGGCCCTGGAGCATATGCATTCAAAGTAAGTCTCTTGTAATTTATGTGACCATGTGACATGACCGTGTGTCTCCCAGACGCATAATGCATCGCGACATTAAACCGGCCAATGTCTTTATCACGCAACAGGGCTCGGTGAAGCTGGGCGATTTGGGCCTGGGGCGATTCTTCTCGAATCAAACGATTGAGGCACAATCACTGGTTGGCACACCGTACTACATGTCGCCGGAGCGCATTCACGAGTCGGGTTATAACTTCAAGAGTGACATTTGGTCACTGGGCTGTCTTCTGTACGAGCTGGCCGCGTTGCAATCGCCGTTTTATGGCGAGGGAATGAACCTGTACGCATTGTGCCGGCGTATTGAGAACTGCGACTACCCGCCCTTGCCAGGTGAGTCTCAGCTGCTTGCATAACTGGTGCTCATAATGTGCAGGAAGGGCCCCTTCCGAAGGGGCGTTTCCATATGATATTAATTTAGACCTACTTTAGACCTAGTACTCTTTATGATAAGAATCTTCCTTACCTATTTCTTCACTTAGGCAATCTCTACAGTGAGCACCTTCGCGATACCATTACCGCTTGCATTCAAACCGATCGCATGGCGCGGCCCGATATCACCCAAATCCGGCTCAAGTGCGAGCAAATGTGCCAGTGGTGCAATGATAATTCGACGAGGCCCGAGAGTCAATAGCGAGAGAGTTAACATTAACGAATACCGTACCTCCAAAAAACATTGCACTGTAAAACAAAAACTTCCTTCTTACGCCTTAACCATTTTTAGTTTCAAAAAATCTAACTCCAGATCATGATCATCATCACCCACGTCTAAACCTTG
>SCLD01100724.1:0-10425 GCA_004367895.1 Oikopleura longicauda | reverse complement strand
CGTGAACACATGAAAAACCTAAAAATGCCCAGTCGAATATCAAAGAGCATTTCAATTGGCGCCCAGTGGTCCAAGGAGAAGCTGGGCATGGCGAAGCCGTCGACATTTGACGCCGATTTTCTTATCACCGAGAAAACGTACAAAGCACTGGAGCAATTGCTGCATGATCTGGTCAAATATATTGTGATCTATTTACAGCCAAAATCAAAGTAAGAGTCAACTTATTAAATTGATTAAACGACCCTGTTTTAGGAATCAAAAACATTTAGTAATTGAAACAATGAGTTATACGAATATACTGCGCAAAGAGCGCGTTACCCAATTTGAAGAGAACCTGGCCGAGATGCTACTCAAGAATGCACATGCCAACGGCATTGACAATGTACTGGGGATGGCGCTGCAGCGAACGGGCGATGTTTTTCATAGGTTTTTACTTTAATTTGTCATATTTTAACGCTAATTCCGTTCAAAGCGTGGCAAAGATAAAAACAGAACGAGACTATCTGATCAAGAGTCGCTTCTTGGGACCGTTGACAACTGAAATCAGGACAGAAGTGAAAGAACTAAACCATCAACGTGATAAACTCGAGCGTAAACGACGCGAATATGACGCCTGTGCTCACAAGTCAAGGTATTTCAATCAGTCAGTAAGATTAAACAAATAACCGATTTTGCAAAAGCGAAAATGCAAAGAAAATCGCCCAGAAAAAACTCGACATATCCACCGAGGATGTCGCCCTGCGAATGAAAAACTTCATCGAGGCGAATCGAAAACGCGTTTTTGAATTGTTGACCCTAATCAATGTACTGCGCGAGTATCAGCTCGAGTATGGGCGTCTGTTGAAGCCCCTCGGTGATCAGGTGGCGACGGCAATGAAAGGAGCCGGTTTGGAACTGCCCGAAGAGATTAAACTGTCGCCTGTTCACACATTCCACGATACGCTCAACATTACACACGATTCAATCGAAGTAGGCAAGTGACTTTATCAGAGCTCAAAACTCAAGTAATCACAAAAACAGCTAAACAAACGGGAAGTGGACGTTTTATACCGAACATGCCGAAGTCGCCAAAGAAAGATGACACGAAAACTCCACTTGGCCAAACTAATCTGATGACGAAAAGGTACAAAAATTGAGCTCATTCTACATTACTAATATATGGTTCAGCATTATCAGTAGGCCAGGATCAGCTGAGGTGATTCGTCACGAATACACGACACGGCTTGATGATTCGTTTAGTACACAAGACTCGATTTTGCCTGATCAGCCGCTTTGCATAGGTAGTTTTGTTTGTAAAACTCTTAAATCTAGTTTTATCCGACAAGCCCTGTACGATTTTGAAGCAGAGAACTATGGCGAATTGACAATTGTCGAGGGTCAAAAGGTCGAGCTCCTTTCCCAACCAGATAATGAGTGGTTCGAGGGTCGCGTCGACGGTAAAATCGGATTCTTTCCTATTCGCTACGTTAGGGTGATAGTGCCACTCAAGTGAGCTCTCATTCTAGTTCCACTGTATATGCCTGCCATTTAAACAATACACACGCATACTTTTGAAAGAGATCATCCTCATTGTGTCCTTTAATATAGAACAAGAAGATTGGTGCGACTCATAAAATTCTCATAACTACTACTAGTAGTACAGTACACTTACAACAGTGCTACTCGCAGTTACTATCGCAGTAGTAATCTTATTCAAGCGATCTGAGCTTTTTTTGCGGTCGCCCAATGTTGTTTTCTTGCGTGCGATCGTGTTCTTACGTTATTACTAGCGATCTAATGCTAAGATTGCGAGTCTGGAAACTATGTATCGCGACCGATTCTGGAAGTTCGACAATTTACAATACCGATACCATGTGCTAAAAAAAGACTGATTGTCACGGCGAACTCTTGTTGTAGTCATATGATTAATGCGATGTAGACATGCTTGAGCTCTAAACACTTGTTATCGCTATAAAACCCCAAGGCAAAAGTTTTATTCAGTGACAAACCTTTACGATAAAAGTCTGAAAAATGTTTTATGAAAAAATATCCGCCAGTTGCAGCAGCTACACATTAAAAGTTGACCTGGAGGGCCGTGATTTCCGCGAACGGCAGCTGGACTGTATCAATTTTCGGCAGTTCATTGAGACTTTGGAACGCATTTTTAAGCTTGAGAAGCCTATGCTTGATTATTACAAAGTTTTCTACAAGCTGGAATGTAAGAATAAAATCTAGAGAACAATCATCAACCGTTTTCAGCCAAGTCTAACTTCGAGTTGAGAATAACAGATCAGGACGAGTTCGACAAAGCCATGGAGAAAATGATGGAGGCAGATGGCGAACCAGGTAACGAACTCAACAAAATGGACATGACATTAGAGTTATAGTCATCGCAGTGTCGATTCGAACGAAAATGGCGAAATTGATTCGGCATAAAATCTCAATTTCTAAATCAAAACTGACTAAAATGATCCCGAAATAAATAATACTTAAAGCTCCAAAATTTCTTGAGTCAGTCCTGTCATGCCGCTCGATAAAACAATAGTGACTCGATGGAACTGGGCGGCGCAACCAAAAAAAGGTATTACTGTAATGCTTTTGCATATAAAATTTCACTCATTAAAGTGTTCAAAAATGCACTGACACCTCTGATCCAAGTGTGTTGTTTACCGCTTCTAATAAAGTGGTCGAGCGTGTACTGTTTCACATGGTTTTGTTCGTTTTAATTTGACTTTCAAAATTTTGTACGGAGAACAAATAAAGTCAAAACATCAATGAGTTTACTTTGGTCCAGTAGCTTTTGTTGCGCATTAAAATTATTGTTTTGCGGCTGTCTACGCTCAAATCAATCAAACATAGTAAAACTGTGGCGACATGCATTTACCTCTCTCATAAGTGCGCCGATTCTGCACAACGCAATTTCCGGTTCGGCGTGTGGTTTTACATCTAGAAATTATTTTTTGGCCTCATTGGCACATTTTACGAGTGATCTAAATTTTCACTCGAATAATATTTCTGGGCATTTTGCCCCAACTTGCGTAATCAAAGCGAGGCCTGGTTCGATTGAATTGTTCTCACTGTTTGGATTGCGTTCCCGTTCAGGGCCAGAGTTAGTTGAGCATTGATAATGTTGAAAAAAGCTGTTTATATTAAGGCACTGACTTAATTCTATATTTTGACTAAATGATGCCCCGGTGCCGAGTCCGCTGCACATCGGGGCTTAGCATTTAGAAGTATTTTCCAATTCAAACCACTAATCAGACTGTACGTCTGCTCCATTACGTGTTCAAATAAGATGAAAGAGTGCCAAGATCAAAATCACACTCTTTATAGTACTTATTAATTATCACCTTCGAGCTCGTAAATGATAACCTGCCTCCCAAGTCCACTTGAAGATTATTACACCAGTGATTACACTCAATCAAAAGATAAAATCAATCGCCACTAGATGGCGCGCCTAATTTGCCAGTCATCGCCACCATCACGATGTCCGAGATGTTGTTGATGAAGAAGAAGAGAGCAAGACTGGGCGATTGGCTTAGTCAGATAACTATACACTGAGATTGAAAACGGACAAAAACCAGATTTCGTAAGATAAGTCAATTAGTGAATCTACTGGCTAAAGAGAAAGAGATTGGACTTGAAGCTGATTGAGTGGACGTTATGGTAAGTCACTTTTTTATTTGAAACTATTAATCAATACTCCGTAATAGTCTGTAGCGAAGTAGTATTTGTATTTTTCTAAAAATTTAAGCATCGAAAAGATGCTTTATCATAGACAGCAACTACAGTAATCAATCAGTGCAGCCGCGCTGTTTAGAGATAGATTCTAAGATCAAAGTAATCACCAATCCCACCACAAATTCATTCCAGGGTTGAATGGGTTCCGATGGCGGCTAGAATATAGGCCAAGCTAAACCACATGAAATGGGGATTTCGCCGTTGCTTTTGCGTAACCCCGAATTGCAAAAAAAGTTAGAACTCCGATTTTGCCACCCACCATGTCACCGCCACCACCTCCCCTCATTCCACCCTGAGCCCGGATTTGATATTTACATCCACACAATTAAAACCGGCCCTGTCCGAAAGTTGACCAAGTATACTAAACATAATATTATTGATCATTTGCAGCGGTCAACCATTTTATTACGTATTTTCACGTCATGATTAACACTCTCGTGCATTCAGATGGATCACACAAAACAATTGATTCGAATCGCAATCATAAACGCATGCTCCAAACATGTGTTGGCATGGGTTGATCATTATGATGCCGGTGAAGATGGTAAGTTTGCTTCCACGTGAGCCTTAAGCCTAAGTTTATTGACATTCGGGTAGCTTTGTGGCGGTTTAGCTAACCCGTATATTATTTGGCATCTATAATTACGTGACTGTTGGCCCCGCCGCAACTCATCCAAACAGTGCAAGCTAATGCTGATTTTTAGATGAGAAAGTCATCAAAGTCATGTTGCCGATGGTGGCTATTGCCGTACTTGCCTGTGTCATGGGCTACTACATAAAGAACAAGTTTTTCAAGGATGACGAGGACAAAGAAGAGAAGGAGAAAAATGAGCAAAAGAAAACAGCCGACATGCGTTTCCCAGCGCCAAAGGCAAACAAGCCTTGGCTCAATAATGGTTCGTTTTTGGCTGCCTCTTTTTAACGTAACCACCTCTCACTAGGCCAACCAGTCAACAAGGCGCCAATTGGACCGACCGGTGGGTACGAGTTCACTCTACCGGGGTATCAGCAACCATCGTTGCCGAATTATAAACAGGCAACCGCCGAAAAGAAAGCGCCATCCTCATCACGAGTCCAACATGTGTCTGAAAAACGCAGCTCGAACTACACACGAACGGTACGTTCCCATTTATCATTTCTCTAACCACCTTTCCATTGCGATCAGAAATCACACGAGAAATCACGATCACTTGAAAAACGATCACACGAGAAATCCGGGCATCGATCATCTGAACATCGATCATCCGAGCATAAATCGCGTGACTCAAGAGTAAATTGCGCATGACGTTGTTTTTTCACCGAGTGTAGCACTTTGGGGACTTGCATGTTGTTAATTACGATGTCCAGTGAGATATAAATTAACCTACTTATTAGAGTACGCGGCCCTCTGGACAACAGAGAAGCTCAAATAATACGCGATCAGGACAAAATAGACGTACCGAGCGCAGCTCCAACCCAAACTATAGATCACATCAACCAAGGTAAGTCCTGACAAAAGGACGGTTTATGCTTACATTATGCGTTTAGAGCAAACCGACCATCAAGTGGAAACCAACGATGAATAACGAAACAGGAACGTTTAGTATTATGTGTAAAAAGTAAATCCTCTAATAATTTAACGACAAGTAGCTATTGGTACTAGTAGTTTTAATTTGACTACGTCTTGGTTCGTTTCACTTTTATATGCATGTAAGCGAGGATTTAAGCAACAAACGAGAAAGCGGGAACTGGTTCCCTGCGGTTGTGTGTACAGATTTGGCCTTTCGACATAATATATCACTGCTCACTTTGGAAATAAAAAAGTGCTTCATTTTGTACATTTCCTGCTGATAATGCAATTGTGCCAAAAGTTATGCGATGATGTGGTAGTAGTGGAATGGCGTCGATGGGCAAACAATGTTCGTAACATAACAATAGCATCTTTTTATTGTACTGATAGCGCTCGTAATTACAATAACCATAGCGACTGAACTATATAAAGAGAATCGATAGAAGTAAGTTGTTGATTTGAATTTCAATTCGGTTTACTGTAGTGTACCGCTTCATACTCGCGAAACAGTCGAGTCCTTTTGATGTTGGATTGTTGAAGTGTCAGTGACACATTGGGCATTAGTGTTTGTCAAAGGCGCATTTCAAGAATAAACAATATATTTTTATTGTCTGCGAATGCATATCTGACTGTCAGTGATAGAATCGCCATAGGCAACGTGTGGTACTTTACCTTACTTTTAAAAAAGAGAAGTAGCTCCGATGACAGGCGGCAGCTCGGTTTCAAGTGTTGTTATTCAGAGACATAAAACACCTGATCTAACATTCATCCGCACGTCTGCTTATTTTAACCTGTCATCGTTGCTATTGCCCCGACTTAAGTCGTTTATTACGTATTATGCAAAATTTATCGTCGGTCTAAATCAAATAGTTTGAGTCGGCAATTAAGATAACGTCAGTATCATACCACGTTTAGAAGCCAGCATTCTGCCAGACGGTTAAAATAAATCGTTTATTAATGAGGCGTCGCAAGGTTAAACTACTTTCTTCACTTTTTAATCTAACATTAAAGCCTTTCAATGGAGGAGGTCGCTGAGGAACACAAAGCCGCTTATGAAGTAAGTTTTTTTATAAGCTAAAGCTTTGACTAAGGAAAGGTTTTCGAACGAGAAGCGGGCGAAAGCGGGACAATTGACATTACCCAATTGCCCGATGTCCTTCGGATGACTAACCTGGTGGTCACCGAGACATTTCTCTTGCGACAGAAGAAACGTCTGACAGAGGAGAATATTGATCAACTCGATTGGAACATGTTCTGTGGCATTTATTCAGCTGCTTCAGGCGAAGTCGTCGCCGAGGACTACCTGTCCGAGGCGTTAAAGAGTCTTGAAGAGCCGAAGATCTTCCCGGACGGGACAATTGGCCGAAAAATTACGACTTCTCATTTGCGCGAGTTTTTGACGACATTTGGTGATGATCGATTGAGTGATTCAGATGTCCAAGAGTTGATTCAAGTTTGTTATTTATTCATTGTTGAAAGTGTTGAACTAACTCCCGTATTTAGGAAATGGATCAGTTATTACAAGGTGAGGTGCAAGCAGATGCGGTGGCGATGGGGCTGATTCATGATTATCGCGATTAATCACGCGTCGTTCATCATCACGGCGTCAAACATCAATCGTGAAATCCTTCATGGTCACCCGCAGGCAGCTCATACTCATCGCGTAGGGCCAAGTGCGCCATTATTACTCCCCAATAAACACAATTAAACGCGAGAAAAGCCAAGGGAAATAGTGACCGACTATTTTGATAAGTGTTTACAATCAAGAATGAAACGAATTGAGCGGCTGGTCTAAACATAAACTTCCTTTCAAGTTCTAAACACCCATGTCCCTATAACTATCAATCCAAATCGATTTTGCACACTTCAACTGCGCCTCTTCGTCAACCGACAGCTTGAGAAAGTAGCGTTTGACCCTGGAGATTAATAGTTGCAAGAAGTAAAAGACAAAGTAAAAAACTAACCGATACTTGATGATTCTCTTCGTCAGTGAAAACTGCGACGGTTGATTCGTTTTGCGTCGTCTACCGCGGCCAGACCTATTGAGCGATGATTGTCGACACCCATTCGCCAGCGAAGGCTGCCGCGAACTTCTTCTTGTGGGGGTTTGAGAGTCGACTCGGCCAGATGCATTTTTAGGTCTTGGCTTTCTCTTCAACGAGATTGAGACGAACCAATACCCTTTTTCATGTATATTGGCCCTTATTTTATGTATAAAAATTATTTTCAGCTAACAATTAGTAAAGCTGCTGGATAAGTAAGCTCAAACGAAAACTCCGTTTCCTGCGGTTCGAAGCTGGCTTTGACTGCTACATATTGGGGACGATGATTTCGTTTCACAAATTTTGATGATAATATCCACACGGTTTACAATCATTGAAAATATAAGCACAAATTGTCGCTTATATTTTTGGAAGCATGCAAAGTCAAATCAAAATTAGCAGGCCCCTAATGTTATTAGTAGTTTGCGTTGGGAAGAGCGTTGAAATCAAGATTTGATCCAGCGAAATCAATTTATATTCAGCAGTTACTTGCGCCCACGTAGACTTTTAACGTCTGGTGGGTACAATGGCTTGAATATGGCATAATGGCGAAGCTGATGTAATGTCCGTAGATGAAAGCTGGCGTTTCCGTAGGTGATTGTGTAGTTGTGTGAAAAAATCATCAATCCCTTTCCTCAATCTTCAGGTCTTGGTTTAGCAACTCTTGCATTGGCTTCCCTGTTTTTTCCTGTCTCAACTTTAAGTTGGACCACTCGCGTGATTTCATTCTCAACAACAGCTGCGCACAGCAGTATTCGACCATTGAGGCAAATACGAAAAAGTTGCACTATTAGTTGCATTACGAAGCGAATTAATAAGTGAGAAGTGATTACAGAATGCAACACCCATAACATAAGCATCCACACGTCGATCGCCTTCATGTAGCTCACTTTGGGCAAGTTAGCATTGAACGCCTGGGTCATTGCTAAACAAATCAGCTTTAGAACGCTGTTAATTAACCTCTAAACCTGAAATGGCAAGAAACGTCGTCACACCCAGCGTGACACGGGCCGGAGCAATCTCGACCTTGATCCAGAAGCTTATCCACGAAACCATCACGCACATGGTCGATGGCACATACAAATTCATCAGAAAATATTTAATCCGACGCCCAAGAACAAACTCGGCATGAAGCCGAGTGAAGATGCGTGAATCACGCGTGCGGTTCGTCGTCGGTTTAACGTGCGCCGCCTTTAAATATTGGCTGTGTCAGAGATTGAAGGGCAGATTGAAGTTACCTTTGTCTGATAAAGTGGCTTGAGCAAATGAAACGCCTTCTCGCCATATGTGATGGAATTTCGCTCTCTCTTGTAGTAAGTGAATGAATATTGTATATTGAGTGCGGCGATGAAAATTATAATTGATATAGGGTGTTGACAGAGTGAAGACATGTTAATTCATTCTGAATCCTAGCCCATTGTAAGTCAATCAAATCAGCCGAGTTGGTGTACGATTCAATGATCATTGGGCAAACTTGATTGTCGAATGGAAAGAACTGTAGCTCCATTGGGCAACTTTGAACAAGAGCGATTCGCTCTTAAATGTGTCGTTACGTCTACCATCGGGTAGCCAGATTAAGCGGCTACTTACCACTCAGCGTTAGCTTGCCGTGCTTGTTAATTTTGATAAATTGTTTCCGAATCATAGTTTCATGCCGTGTTTTTTCCTCAGTAAAAAGCAGCATCGGATACTTTCGCAGGTTAAGATCTGTGAAATCGAGTTAAGGTCTTAGTACATCACAAATCATCAACCCCATTTCCCAAATATGATCAATGAAGCTCGGGTCAATGTTAATAAACTCGCGAGGTGGCACTAAATGGTTTTCAAGTCGTTTGTCAGTCCATGTGTATCGAATGAATAATGTCATGCTTTAACTTCGGAAATACAGACTTTGGACCCTTACTAAAATAAAGTAGTGACACAAGCAGTTTCCATTCCTGAAGTCCATTTTGATTTCTGAGATAGCATCGATACTCTCAATTAGAATGTCAACTTCGATTGGCAGGGGCTGGGACTCGTCAAAGGGTGGCATGATTCGTCGATCATAGCCACCTTCCTTCATTTGATAGTCAAGAAACTCGGTCACTTCTTCTTGGACTTCATGGACAGTTTTGGACAGTTTTCGTTCATGGTGGTGTTGGTGGTGCTGAGCGTGATGATCGACGTCATCACGCGCCAGGATAATGCCAAACAAATAGGTGATCAACATGACGTTTCATTCCATCTGTGTCAATTTCTCTTAATTATTCTGACACTTAACAAAAGTGCCGCACGCAACACTGAATACCTATATCGAGGCAAATCGCGCAAAAGAATTAACAAGTCATAAAATTAACAACTTGACCAGTTGGTGTTGTTATCACCCTTTAACCATGGTCCATGACATTTCAACATTATCTGTTTGATTTGGCGTTTCTCTGCAGAATAAAACTACAGTAAAGAACGACTAAACCTGTTTTGTTGTTGCAGGAGGGAAAGAGAAAGACCTTTGAGTAAATGCTGGATCTGTTCAATTGGCCGTAACAACTGATTATACTGTCGCACGCTGACAATTTTCAATTGACAACTGACTAGTTTGGATTACAGCCTATAAACAGTTATGATGTAGATTGAAGTTCAAATAAGATCTTAGTAAGATCTTGAACTTGTAAATAAGTCTTCATACAGTAGAAATCGAGTAGTAGCGAGACTGAACTAAGCTGGTAAATCTATGATTGTTGCAAAAAAGAAGCAATCAAGCGAAGCCTCATGAACTTAAGTCTGAACGGTCTACCCTGGCCACACGAAACGTTCAGTTACCAAACAAACTCTTTGTCAAGGAAAAAGGGGGAATTTGGTTTCATCGAAATGCGAAAAATGAATTCAACTGATGGTGAACTTTCTCTAAGCGCCGTCTCGTGGCATTGCCGATTCTCAATAAGAAAATGTAATGAACAAACCGGAAAACGTCCCCAATAGGCAACTGTTTAGTCAGCGTCTTATAATGATGAAATTGAGGGAAAATGTATAAATTCGACACGGTTTAGGAATCAATTTCATACACGGGGGACTCACGGCCAGGAACTGGTTGTTCGATAGATGGCGAGCGAGTTTCACATCGCCAGTTTTTGATGT
>SCLD01100713.1:0-10425 GCA_004367895.1 Oikopleura longicauda | reverse complement strand
CTCACCTCTGTAAGTAGTTCTCCTCTCGCTTCACTACAGTCAGCATGACATGAGTAAAATTAAGAGCACTGAACTAAGCGCACTGATCAAGTGGAGCCATAGTAATGGAGTCAATACCGAAGCAATCTCGGTTTCAAAGTATTTGACGACTGGTCGCGGCATGGGCGTCACGAGGACAATGTACCAGAATGAAAATGTACTAGAAATACCGCGTACAGTCTTGATCACCGGTCCGCAGGTGCTTAAGTCCGGCAAATTAAGCCGCTTGCTCGAAAAGACCGGGCTCAGGTATGATATGCAGGACTGTTTCCTGTTATGGCTAGGGTTTATTTTGTTGGGCTGGCTGTAGTCAAGAAACAAGGAAAACTATTATTTGGCTTTAACCAGTGACAATTAAAATTGTAATTATAATAAACCCAGAAGACAGCTAGTATTCGAGAAGAACAACGCTGAATCGTTTTACAAGCATTTTATTACAAGTCTACCACCCTCATTTTCACTGCCATTTCAACTCGACAAAGACATCATTTCTCTTCAAGTGAGCCAATTACGAGAACGAGTAATCAAGGAGCTTGACTCACTCGATGTCATTTATGAAAAACTGTCGCATGCGGTCAACCAGTCTGGCGAGGTTCTCTCACGCGCCGACTTCGACTGGGCATATGCCGTGTGCAAAACGCGAATGGTTGATGCAAGCGGCGTTATGTACGAAAATTATCAAGAGAAACTGAGCTGGGTGCAGTTACGCACGCGACATGACAACAGTGTACTGGCGCCGGTCTTCGATATGATCAATCACAGTAACCGTCCCAATTGTGACTATTGGTATGATGTGCGCACCGGTGTGTTGAAGATAAATCTAATGCGCGATGTCAAACCCGGTACGCAGTTATTTATTGACTATGGTCCGCGACCAGATGACTACTTGTTCCAGTGTTATGGCTTCTGTCTGAAACCGGGTGATAATGAAATGAACCGCATCGACATTCAAATGAGCGAGATTTGTGATGCAAGCAAACACGTTGGTATTGATGACTTTTGGGGGAAGGTCAACCAACTCGAGCTGTATGTGTCTGCTGACAAGAATATATCAGCTGATCTGTCGGTTGACTATGATAAGCTGTGGATTAACTTGAATGGCATCGATGGTGGCTTGTGGACAATGTTAGTCTGGCTCAGTGACGGCGATTTTGGTACCACGGCATCATTTACTCACAACGGGGTTGACTTCATGACCCTGCCCGAGATTGAAACGCGCCAAAAATGCATTGACATTCTCATTCACATGCTGAAAGCACGGTTGCTTGACATGAAAGACAATGATGCAAGAATGCGTGCCAAAATCGACCGAATTGATCCATTTACGGTGAAAATAATGCGCAACATCCGTATGTCTCACAGTGATATTATCTTCTTGTGGTGAGTTTATTCACCACTAAATCATATCACTATATTTCTAGGCTCACTAAACTAAATGACGAGAAGAAAACACTGCGTGACAGTCAACTTCGCACCAAGCGTGCGAATTTACAGCTGGACAATTTCATTCCTCGTAAATTAATTGTTGCCAACCGCTGACGTTTACATTTTTTATTTGAAATAAATATAATGTAAAGGGTGATTTCTTTTTGGTTCTTAGTTCCACAATCGCTTAGCCCAGCCGGCCATACAAGTGTAGTCAACTGAGGCATCAATGCCATCCGCTGGCATCCAGCCGACCATACCTCCGATGAGACATGCATTCATGTCTTTGTTGCCAAAGTCAACCTGGTCGATTCCGTGCAAGAGCAAGTGGAACTGGTCCTTCTTGGAGTTACCCAGTGACGAAGAGGCAGATGCTTCACTGACGTGACCAAATTGGATGGTGGCAGAGGTAGCGCTTCCGTCGTCGCGCTTGTAACTTTATATGGGCTATTTTCATTTATGCTTCAAACAACACATTGTTATCGAAGTTAGTAGACAGCCGAAACTGAACTGGCTGGCCGTTTGATACCAACCGGCTTCATTGGCCTCATCATATTTATCCAGAATGTCAAACTGAATGGTGCCGTCAGCGACTTTGTCAACGAAATCTTGACCACACTTCTTTCGTGACCAAATTGACATACCTAGTCAAAGGTCATTATAATTGCTACTGTGGAAGATACATACCAATGTAATTGAGGTTTTTACCACCGAAATTCTTCAGTCCATTCATGTTGATCAACATTTTAATCGAGTGCGCTCCATGCAACTTTGGCTTACCCAAATCGGCACCAACCCAGGTAAAAGGATCATCGCTGAACTCGGATCCATTTGACACACCATCACCAGTACATTCGTTAAAAGGCCCGAATGCGGAGGCGGTGGCGGCAATAAGTGCGAACAATTTCATTTTTGGCTCTCAGTTACGACTGAATGGACAGTGTGGCCCGATCAGAGTCAGTATAATCAATGGCGGTCCTGATGCATTTGACATTTTTGAGAAGAAGGTCACTTGAAAGGCAACTTTTTGGCGAAAACATACTTGAGGGTAAAAATTCTTTATTTTCTCATCACATAAGTTTGCAGGGTTTATTCGAGTCGAGGATCAACTTCGCATTGTCAGTAGTCTGCTGCAGACGACGCTCATTATCTTTAGCTTTTTTGTTGATTCGCTCCAACATATCATTTTGTTCTGGGTTACAATAAATAAATAATTGGCCAAACAACGGCAACTTACCATCTGTCTCCGTGTCCATTTCTAATACCATACTACGCAGGGCCGACACATTACTCCGGATCTTGTTCAAATTTTCATCAACCGCTTTAGTTGCCGCGCGTTTTTCTTTACGTTTGAGTGGTTTCTGATCAGATTTCGTTTTCTTGTCGTCATATTTAGTTGACGTCTGTCTGGTCGATGCACAGGGTAAAAGTAAGCATCCAAAGAGTTCTTTTAATTCGTCCAAATAAGACTCGGCATCGTCAAGCCCCTTCAGGGTTTTTAGTTCTTTTGCCGGTTATGTTGTCTTTTACCTTCCAAATATTATCTAATTCTTCCTCAATCCGCGACAACTTAGACTTTTGTTCGTTCATTTCAGAAAGTGTAGCGGCGCCCATGTTATACGTGTCGTCGGTCAATGCTAGTCCGTCTAGTCTTAGCAACTTAATCACCGGCAATATACTACCTAAAATGCGTTTAGTGGCCGCATCAGTTTCATCAGTCAGCGATTTCAACTTGTTCCCCGTTGCCATATTTCCGCCCTCTCTTTTAATTTGAACTTTTGGGCTACTGTTAGAAGCCTTGTTCTCACGTTGAATCATACTTTGAGGTCAAAGGTTAAATAAAGTAATCAATGGATTAAATCAATAACTGTAATTAACGACGCTGGTATTAAAATTTTAGTATTTATACCGGCGCCGCCCAATGGCGTTGTTGTTTATTAAAAGAAATGCACCATATGGACAAACTATGACCGCATTGGGGCCATGCATAAGTAAACAGCGTTAATTAGTGGCTGCTAATTAGCCGAGTGGTGGAAGTTTGCCCAGAGGGCGCGCCTAGGCAAGACTATATATGGATAGACACCGGCGTGGACAAACGGTATTAGTGAGATAAAAACCAAAACAGAAAAACGAAAATGTCGACAAAGTTTGAGGTTAAGTTTGACGAGCCCAAGAAGCCAGCGCCTGAATCGCTGACGTCGCCCCGCAGCCCAATTGATGTCACACAGGTTAAGATGAGGTGAGTTTGACTTTGAAGTTGCGACATTGTTCAACCCTGTTGAAGACAAACGGACCGACTCAATCGAGCCGAGGAGAAGCGAAAGTCGCAGATTGAGGAGAAGATCGAGAAGCAAAAGAAACACGTGAGTCTCAACACGTTTTTTCACTCGATTTTTATTTATTTTTTTTGTTCAGGAGGAACACGCCGCCCAAGTCCGTGCCAAAGCCGCCCAGTTAAAATCAGAGTCATGAACAGAAAAAACAAAGAACACGTGTTATTGTCATCTTAGAATTTTGATACTGTTTCGTAATAAAATCACCAAAAATGCCAACGTACGTTTATGATCTCACTTGAATCATTGGCCCCGGTTCTAGGTGCCTCGATTTTTATTCCAATCAGCTGGTGGGTCGTAAAATGGGGAATGACAACCGTAAAACGGGAACGCTTATAAGGAAACCGTAAACGTAGATTGAGTCAGGAGAGACGAATGTGGTGAGTGTCAAGATATGTTTTAAAAATCGATGTTTTAACTTGTGCTTGAAGGTCCAGAGAGTTATTGATTGGGGCACTTGCCAGTGGCGCCTATGCCGAATACGATGGTCCAGGTAGTGCATGAATATTGCTCGAATTTTTAAATTGGTATTTAGGCGCCGAACTGGTGGTGCGAACATACACCGACAAAACTACTAATCCCGCTTACAGCGAATGGGCCGAGGTGATCTGCACGTGTGATTGTTGCTGCGACAACAACTCGAACGACGGATTCGATCGTGTTCGCCGTCAATTGGTCCCACCCAATAACCCCTGCCCAAATGAGATTGTCATCGCCATTGACACATCGTTTTGCAACGACAACCGCGTCGAGCAAATCCGCACGACGACCAAGAGCTTGATTAATGCCTACGCTGATCGCCAGGCGCTTGGTGGAGAGTTAGATGAGATGCGCATTTCACTTGTCACATTCGATTCCGATGTTGAAGTCATTTACGGCTTTGACAAGTACGAAGAAGTGACGCGTTTTGATCAACATAGAAATAACTTGGAAAGTGAAAGTGCTCGGCTCGAGATTCAAAATGAGGTTTGTCATCACTCGGCTAATCACCTTTTTTTAACACTGTTGTCCAGGTAACTGACTACAACCACATCTTCGCGCGCCTCACCGAAACGTTCGAGTACAGCTTCCGCCAAGAAGGCCGTCGCTCCCTGATTGTTTATACAAACGGCAATCAACACGATGCCATTGACTTTGACGAAATCAAGTGAGTAACGAAAAAACGTAACATTGAATATAAACTTGAATAGTGAACAAATGCGCCAGATGAACGTCGACGTGTACGGCATGGCCTTCTCGCCCCAATGCAGCGAGGAAGAGAAGGAGAACCCGGATCATCTGTGCCCCGACGATTACTTCTTCGAGAGTATCTTCGGCCACAACATCTTCCGTGCCCCTGACCAGACGACGCTTGAGACGCTTGTCCGTCAAACCGCTCACATGGACTGTCCACTTGACATTGAGGAAGAAGAGGATGACGAGCCGTGCAATGATTGCTCGTGCGAGTGCCCTTTCCCCGTCAAACGTGTTCCGGGTGAAATTGGCGACGAAGGTCCCCGAGGTAACCCAGGTCGTGATGGCGCCGATCCCACCCGGGCGACGCGGTGAACCCGGACGCGATGGCGATGATGGTCCACGCGGTTTGGTCGGTGCCATTGGCGATCGCGGTCGACCCGGTCTCGCCGGCGAACGTGGCCCACGTGGCCCGCCAGGACGACAAGGTGAAAGAGGACCAGCAGGCCGCAAGGGTGAGCCAGGTGATCCAGCTCAATCTTCGCAATCGGAACCTGGTCAGCCTGGTCGTAAAGGTCCAGATGGACCAGATGGCCAAAATGGCGCGGATGGACGGGACGGACAGCCTGGGCCACGTGGAGACCGCGGACAGCCCGGTGCTGACGGCGTCAAAGGTCCAAGAGGTCAACCTGGCCGTGCCGGTAAGGACGCGCAATGCAACGATGGCGGCAAAGGACCAGACGGCCCACCCGGTCTACCCGGTAAAAATGGTGAGCCTGGTGACGATGGCCAGCCTGGTACGTCCGGTCAACCAGGCCGACGTGGTGAGAAAGGCACGAGTGGCGTCCAAGGACCAACTGGTGATCGAGGCGAGCCAGGCGAAGATGGTGACGCTGGCTGGGATGGTTGCGCCGGCAGCGACGGCAAACCTGGTCGCAATGGAGAACCTGGTGTTCAAGGGCCACAAGGTCCTCGTGGGCTTGATGGTGAACAGGGGCGCAAGGGTGACCAGGGCGACGCTGGCAGCAATGGACAGCCAGGTCCGAAGGGCGAGCGTGGTGAGCCAGGCAAAGATGGCGCCGATGGCGAGGACGGCTGTGCCGGTAATAATGGCTGGCGCGGACTTCGCGGCGAAACTGGCCAACCTGGTCAATCCGGCAATCCCGGTGCCGATGGAATTCCCGGTTCGCCAGGTACTCTTGGCTGCCCTGGTGAGCGTGGCGACGTAGGTGCCGATGGAACACCTGGTATTATTGACGAACTCGAGATCAGGGCGTTGGTGGTGAAAGCAATGCGCGAGATTCATCAAGAGTGCTTTGGTGATGACGCCGATGAAGGCGATGACTTTGATCCGCCTCATCGTGGTGATGACATTGACGAGATGCTCTAAACAATTTAGAAAAACTGCAAACAAGCGAACTGCAACCCTTACCACGGTAATAAAACAGGCTGCCGCTTGCGTTCATATTCGTGACCGATTCGAATGCAAGCGTCTTGACAACGTGTTTTACGTGGTAATGTACTGATTAAATCACACTTACTACTCTCTGGATCACGCATTCTTCTCCTCTACTCAATTCTGACCAGTTTACTGTACACGTGATTTACCAATAAAACACAACATTATAAAACACTGTTGACAAGAGTGAAACCTAGTATTGATCTTGAGCCAACATTTTAGCCCACCGCGATGTTCATAAAAAGCACAGTATACGTTGTATTGACTGTTGCTATAAAGATTTATCTATACGAAGTGTGATTTAGTTTGTTTTGTGTTGCTTTCGTGCTGCATTATTCACCATTTTAGAGAAATACTTCTCTTGCTAATCCAACGCGTAATAGTAGAATACCGTGTCTATTACGTGATGTGTACAAGGTCAATCTGAGCAAAGCGCGCGAGAGAGAATGGGCCTTGATTTGAGCACCAACATTGGAAAGGTTGTAATATTTGTCTAAGTCTTTTATTTGACTTAAATATAAGCTCCAATTATGCGCGATAGTTCAATTTATTATCTCGTTGCTGGTGGTGATTTTCTTCACTGTTAGCATTGTCCTCGATACGTTTGATGACACCTTCGTCCTGGACTTCGCGAACTATTCATCACGCATGTGGTACTGTAAGTTCCTTCAGGCCTTGGTGTTGACGGGAACGCTTGCCAACAGTGTACTGGGTGTGTTCGCGGTCACAGGTGATTTGTTCTTGATGCGCATGTATAAGTAATAATTTGTTCAGCTGATCGCCAGTCAACATTGTTGCGCATTTCATGGGGATATGAGTTGAATTCGATTGTGCTTATTCCAGTTTTGGATAGTTTTAAATCTTCGTGGATACTCTTTCACCACAATTGACTATCACAAAAAAGCTCGGCGCAATGGTGTCATTGATTTGGATGTCGTTTTTGGCTCGTAATGAAGAGCACTCTATTCAGTTCTTTGTTATGGAATGGATAGCAATTTCTGGCGAGGCCGTCGTATTTATGTCACTATTTTCATCAAAAATTTACAGGAACATTTGTTGTCATTTATAGTATTGAACTCGATCTGTTCCGTGTTTTCATCAATGGACAACTTTTATTTTAGTAAAAAGGTACGCGATGACTGGGCCTGGGCGCCGCTGGCCGATAATTAAAATTAACTCGCACGTGCACTGTTTCTGCGCTCGAAGGACGAATTAATGCGAGGAATAAAATTGAGTTAATACAGATTCCAACACGTTGGATTTAATAATAACTATAAACGTCATTTATGTATGCTGATAGGAGGAGGCCACTGAGCAGTCAAAGAGAGTGGGGTACTGTGTGTTTGAATAGATATGAAATTCAAAACTCGAAAATAAATAGAAAAGCATAAAGAACAAAAGATATTACAACGTGTGTGCACGACTTTCATCTGGTCATACAAGACTTTTACTACAACTATTGTTCCGTCACTCAGTATTGATAAGAAGTCAGCAGAGAATGGAAGTTAATGCATCTCAGAAAGAAAAAGGTAAAACTGAACTCTGAAAGTTTAGTCAAATTTAATGAATCTTGGAATAAAATTAAAATTGTTTTTTCACATTTTCATCGATGCCAATGAAATATCAAAAGTTCTCGTTATTTAATTCAAAGGGCCTTAAAACTTGATTTATACTGAACAAGAAACACTGATAAGCTTTGTCAGACAAACAGTCCTAAATTTGATACGTCAGGCATAAATTCAATTCACCACATGACATCTATTATAAGCCACTTCCCGTTCCTTGCCCGATACCAACAAATCACTCGAGAAGAGCCTGACAACCTTGAGCTGGTTAGTGACGGTAAACGTGGACGAATTGAGAAGGAAACATGAACGCGAAGACAAAGGTAAATTTGATTTATGGGCCAGTACAATTTACGCCTGCAAAATGATTGATAGATAAATATTGCATTATTGAGCGACATTTGCACTTTGTTTTTGAGCTGACCCTATTTGGGGGCGAACAAAGGGTCACGTTCAGTTTCTTCGTACTAGTCACCGCGAATCTCGTGTAGTCACCTGTTATTCAACGCGAATTGATCGTTGGTAGTCGGAGATTTAACCGCAACATTGCTTAGTTGACAACTACGGCAATAAAAAGCCGTCGCATTCATACGCTGATTTGATACGGATGGCAATTACGAGTACGGCTCAGGAACGCATGACCTTGAGCGAGATTTATGAGTTTGTTGAAAACAAATTCCCTTACTACAAGTCAGTTGGTGGTGGATGGAAGAATTCGATTCGACATAACTTGAGTTTGAATGCGATATTTCAAAAATTACCACGACCCCGTGATGAACCCGGCAAAGGGAGTTACTGGATCATCAATCCCAATCCACCAAAGCCAGACAACTTTCGGTGAGAACCAAAACATTGATAAAAATTTATTATGTGTAGCCAATCAAATCGGAAACGTGCCAATCAAGCCAAACCAGAATATCGCGAAGCAAAACGACCAACCATCGAAGACTTGAATAATGTCAACTACCAAGATATTTATGAGTCAATTTTCAAGGTGATTGTATATTTCATCATTCACTGGTTAAATATCTGATTCAAGCCAAATTTGCCAAGTGAAAATCCTTTACCATCGGTCAACTCAATTGTCAATCAACCAACCAGCCCCGAGCTAGCTTCGTCACCACTCGACGGATCGGCAACTGAATCGGTCACCAGTGGGGAGAGTGCGCCCGCCCGACCAAGACGTAAGTTCTCGTATTATCATATGCCATATTTACTTTCGATATTAAAGCACAACAACTTCCACATCCGCTACAAAAACCGCATCAATACAATCAGCCATCACACTCGTGTACTGAACAAATTGAACAGTATCCGACCAGTGATAACAGTCACAAAGCACTGTGCCGTTTACCCTCAGGTTAATCAAGTTACAATAATTTTTATTAACTCTACTAAATAGACCCTCTACAATGGTCTATTGATAATCTGAAGCTCTCACAAGCATCAATGCGAGATAATCCCGAGTTTCAACAAATCCTCAGCCAATTGAAAAATGCCGAAAGTCAGAACTGGCAGATTGATGAAAAATCGCGAACAAGTCTCGCGTTTTCATTATCTCAATTTATGTTCAAGCAAAATGAAAGGTAAAGTTGTCGTTTTTAGTCTTGCTCAGCAGCCTGAGTTATGAATCTGAAAAACAATATATAAATGTTTATGATTTAACATTTTTAGACATAGACTGTGACTTATAAATATTCTATAATCTATAATAATCTATAAGCAACCAGCCGATTAACTAGAGTTTTAGTGCAAGTACCAATCCAGACAGCGATGACGATGTAAACGGGTTCGAAGATATCAATGGCGGCGAAATTGACTACATTAAACTTGCTCAATTGTAAATAAAACTGAACCTCCTAAATGTTTCGTGCGAATACCGGCGCGCACCAAGGTTAACAAAAATAATCGAAATTCTAACCAAAACAGTCTCCTGCCCCGGGCAATATAGTGATGAGAAATTAGTTTGGCGAAATTATTGAGGCTAAGTGCTGCACATGTATTGGCGCATGAGAAGTTGAATGCGCTTCAAGAGAAAAATAATGAACATAGTTAATACAAATGATCGACATAAAGTACTGGGGCTGCTATTAATATGCCTATTTTCAATTGTAGTGGTTTTGATAAATCGTAAAACCGATGTACCAGCAGAAGAAACATTTATGGCACTATGGGATGAGTACAAAAACAGCGACCAATTTACCGCTGTCAAACGACAGTTAATCAAAGAGCTTAATGGCCATTTTCAATGTCCAGGATGTCCACCCGTCAACTGTCCAGTTTGTGAAGAGTGCATTCAGTGTGACACATGCGCGACGCAAGCTACTGTAATATGTCCCGAATGCGAGACATGTTCTCAATTAGAAAGTGCAGAGAAAACAGTCGCCGAGTTAGCTGCTAAGTACCTTGTAATCGATTTCGAGCCATTCGA
>SCLD01100701.1:0-10427 GCA_004367895.1 Oikopleura longicauda | reverse complement strand
AATTATGAGATAATGACACGTTATACTGCACCATCATTCTCAAGAATTAATATGTTGTTAACAACATCAGTTCCGGACACATCGTTCAATCATACGATTCCAGTTACCAAACATGGCAATCGTATTCACTGTGAAATAACATCCTGTCATGCGAAAGTCATCTTGAAGCGCTTACCATCAAATTCTATGACTTAATCATATACTGTCATAAACTGTCAGTTTTGAAATCAATAACTTTAATCCGCTAGCAGTGATTAACTTGAACCACACTGGAACTTCGATGAAGCTTAAAAGAGCGATGACCATCGAATTTTGATTTAATCGTTTATAAGTCTACTTAATACAAGAACTTTGCAGAAACTCGTCTTTGTTCCGATATCAATCGATTTAGAGTAGTTTCATGCCATCATTCGGACACGGACATCCGTATATTTTCAAGTTTGAAAATCGAGTTTGAGACAAGTCATAAGGAAGCTAGAGAGTTACAAAATGACAGCCAGCAAAACAAGCAAAGTAAAATGTCTCTTTCATTTTTTATTTGATACATTATCAGTCAACTAGGCTCAGCAAGTCTATTTTTATAAGACTGACTGATTTTAGACATAACTGAAATACAACATTCTATGCGACTATTGATTTAACAATGAAGCATTTCAAGCATAATGAAATTTAAACTGGTGTTCGATCAAAAATGCAAAAATAAA
The DNA here is from genome assembly GCA_004367895.1 of Oikopleura longicauda. Classification (NCBI taxonomy): domain Eukaryota; kingdom Metazoa; phylum Chordata; class Appendicularia; order Copelata; family Oikopleuridae; genus Oikopleura; species Oikopleura longicauda. The sequence goes on along the minus strand of SCLD01100701.1, from coordinate 9,723 downwards.
TGCGTTAAGGGGTTAATCGGGAACCAAACACACCTTGTTTTTAAGATCTATTCATTCATTTTTATCATTTCAAAATTCCCGACCGATTTTTTATCATGGTGCCATAGTCTAAGGGCCCATAGAACTTTTCTAAGCACGTTTTTCTAACTCTAGAATGTTGTGTGAGCACATCTACACTAGATTGATCAGATACGTATTTGAATCATCGATTGGAATCGACCTGGCCGCCAAAAAACCAAAAACAAAATCCTCTTCCGATAGAAACACAAAAAAAATCAAACTTGATAATTTAGATTTGGCTGAATTCAAAATCCACGAGAACTCTATCAAATAAATGATTATTCAGGGTCGGTTGGAAGTCTTGTCTGACCAGTCTCATCCGGACCGGAATCGTATGCCCGTCCGTCCAGATGGGACTCTTAAAATTGATTTTCAACCCAATAAGAATTTACTATTTTTTATGGTTTTCATCGCACTTAATAAAGAGTGCAACAGTTCACGAATTGAAATAATGTCACGATTGTGCCATTCACAAGATATTACAATGAAACCAAAGGATTTTGTTGAAGATGTTTTGTGCAAAGATCCGGAATTCAAGCTTATCCTTGAAAATCATGGGTTTCATAGTGAACAGACAAAGGAATGGTGAAAAATACACAGACACCCGTGTACTTTCTTGTTTAACCGGTTCGAACCGACAAGAAATGTTTTTGTTTTGTAATTTCAAGCAGTTTTTCACCATTAAAAAGAACTTAGAGTGGACATGTAATAGCAACACTGTCGAAATGACCAACGATCAAACTATCAAACTACAGCGCTGTCAACTTAATGTAAGTCTTAACCGATATTAGTGCCTGTTCATTGACACAGACATAGGCTATGTCACATAGCCCAATAAGGCCCACTGAAACTCGTCGAGAATCTGATACTGCAATCGGTATTTTTTGAAACTTCATAAATTATTAATGATTTATATCGATTGGTACAAAAAATAAGTGCACTAACTGCTGTGACCGTAACTCATATGAATTTTAAGGATCCAGGTGACTTGTCTCAAGATGACGAAGAAAAAATCTGTCGAAATTATTTGCATCATCATCAGGATACTCATAATCTTCCTCAAGACCAAAATTTGGGATTGTCATATCATGCAAGGCTCTGTGATTACAGAATTCTATCAAAGTCTAAACAAAAAGGTATGTAAAAAAATTGAAATTTATGAAGTTTGACGAAAGAGCACCTTTCTTAGGACTGTCCACTTTTATTCCGTTGACCGGTCCACTTTTGACGAAATTTTTAAGGCGGTTAATTTATTCCCGTTTTATCACCTCTTCTCTAGAAAGGATGATGGAGCGTGCTTCAACATCTGATACCGTTAACTCAGATATTTCTGACATAAATTCTCAGCATATCTGATAGAATCCCATCACATACCATGTTAAACATCATTTAAAACACATCTTCATCACAATTTCATAATTTCATATCACGATTCAGATTCATACGAGCACGATCATTATTATCACACGATCATAGATTTGAACGAAAATATCATTCCGAACACGAACATAATTCCAAACAAGAATATCATTCCGAACATCTCCTAGACCAATACATCTGCGGGGAAGTATAAAGACCTAATCAAATCTTCAGATCAAAATGTAATGAATCAAAAAGAAATGCATGACATGGAATTGAAATGTTGCCTCCAGCGATTACAAATGGCATCATATCTAAGACACAAGACAAGTCTGGAAGAAAAGGCAAAATTTGGTTATTCAAGTCCTTTGGTCTGTCATGCAGTTCACAAAGCAACCAATGTAAGACCCCAAGAATTCAATATAAAATTACGGTATCCAGATAAGACACATGTTACCGTTCAAATATTATATAAAACCAATACTAAGTGTCTTTTGAGAATTCATTAAACAATTCCCCCTTCTTTTTCTTCCAAACTTTTTCTCGTGAATTTTTTTCGTGAAAAGTCTGAAAACAACTTTATTTAAATAGGCAATCTAGTTATTATTTAAAATTATTTTAAACTTTCGCTCAAACATTTCTGTAAACCAAAGAATCCAAGGACAATCAACGGCCCATGGGTCCCAAAAACTTTCAATTTACCAATTCAAACTTATTTATTTTGAAAGAACTTTCATTCCTACTTTACCTTATCCTTATGAAATAAATAATTTATATAATTTAAAATTTTTTTAGTTTTATTAATTTGAAAGAATTACTTTTAGTTCTCAAACCAGTCTTTAAACATGTGACTATTTTTTGTCGTGCACTCCATAGATTTTCTGGTCATTGGTTTGCACTCGAAAAAATCTTGCGGACACGTCTCGAATAAATTCGTATCCCGGACTGGTCTCCTGTTCGGGTTCTTTATGGCCTTTGAGCGAACATCTTTTGCGAACCACCAACATGCTGTTTGATTTCGTGGTTCGGGTTCTTCATCGAGAAGTTTCGTATCCCAATCGTCTGTGAAAAATGAAAATTTTGTCATTTTCAAAAATGAACCGTAAACAGTGTAATAAGTGAGTTCATTGGGACGACCATATCGTTCTGTTTCAAGTTCAAGTCGATTTTCTTCACACATTGACAACTAAAATGATTTATCATTCCAAGAAAAAACCAAAAATGCACTTAAGTAGTACACCGAGCATCAGTTGGACTTGTTACCAGCTGTACAACAGCTCGGAGTCGTCCGGGTACTATGATTTCGAATGAATCTGAGGATATGTCATTTTCCGCTTTAAATGGCTAAAACACAGGAAACAGATGAACTTAATCTCAAAAACAAGTTACATAAACAGGGTTCTTACATAAATGGGCGGATTCTTATTTTCCCCCAGGTTTCCCCAGATCAAATAGTTCGATTTTTATCCCAACAACATATCCCAGATGGAAAGTCAGGTGATTCGTCATAAATGGTCATATTTTCAACCCAAAATTTCGAGAGTCACTTACAGTTGAAAATACATCCTCGTGAACACCAGGGACTCGATAATGTGTTCGTATACCATGCATAAGTCGAAGTGGTTCTCTTTGGCGAATAGTTATTCCAGTAGATTTTCGTTCAATTTGGGTGCTAAACTCTGTGAAGAGTTTTTGATGGTCTTTAAATGGTCTTGCCACGGTCTTCGTCATCATGGGTCAAAATGAGCATTCATGGTTATCAACCAAAACCTATGATGAGTCTTAAGCGAATGTGATCACGTTGTTTTTTTGAAAGTGGATTTTTTCTGAGTTTAAGATATTCTTCACTATTAGCCGAGGAGTTGTGACTAACCCATTCACCGTTTATACTTTTTCTTTTCAAGGGTTCAAAATAAATACTGAAGTTTCCTGTCGAGTTTTCGGTGATTTGCTCTAATAACACCCGTCTCATGATATTTATGACCATTTTGGCTATGGAAATAATTCTCTTACAGAATTTTGATATTTTTCCACATAAAAATCTTACGTAAAATCACACATAAAAATCACACAAAAAATCCACGATATTCCCGGGCTTTTGGGTGTAATTTTGTTTTTCACGTGACATCTCCCGATGATGACGTCACGTGATTTGACCAAGTGATGCACAGATAGTCTTACTATCTTAGTTTCGTATTATCCTGAACGGAATAAATTTTGACCATGTATGACGTCATCAGAACGGAAAAAAGCGAAAAAGTGTCCCGTTATTCGAAAAGTGTCCCGTAATTTCGAACCCAGAACTGAAAGCTCTCCATCTTCGTTGTTCATTTGGTAAAATCTGTCTAGCAACATCGATGTCGTTTTTATTCACACTATCTACGGATCCTGAACATATCATTCAAAATACAGATTAAGGATAAACACTATTACCAGGATTATAAAAATAACTGAAATAAATGAGTGATCCAGCAATGATTCCTCCAATGGTATTTCCAATAAGGAAAATGATCAAGCATTCTTTGCATTTACCCTTCTATGGATATTCACCCGAATGATTATCAAAATGACTGTTATTTTCAAAAATGACCGTTATGGTACCAAAATGGCCGTTGCATGGCCAAAATGACCATTGCAGTAAAATGACCATTGGTATCTATTACCAAAATGACTGTTAGATATCACCAAAATGGCCGTTATTTGAAAACGCCACTAAAATAACGTCATTCGTCGATTTCAAAAAAATAACGGTCATTTTGGTGGCCTTTCATTCACCAAGCTACATTTCCGTATTCCAAGAGCTATAAGAAATCTTTCGAAAATTTTTCCTGGTCATGGTTCGAATATCCAAACCTTGAAAGTTCTTTTTTCATCTCGATAATTCACTTCGAACATTATCTCTGATTTTATATAAATGTTATGAAATTTAAATTTTGGAAGTTTTAAACATGAGATTTTGTGTGTTTTGTTTACCAACAGCTCTGAATTAATGCTCGTTAATTCACATGGAATATCGTGTGAAAAAAACACTTTTAAGTTTACACAGGCGTCGATGAAAATGCAAATTCAGATGATCGGGAATGAAAAAACAGTGAAACTTACTGTGATATTTTCGGTTCATTGCATATAATGAGTGACTTGGTATGCTGCAACGAAATGGCTGAACGAAATCGGAAACAGGTGGAACCTGGAAGAACAACTTAAAAAAAACTGAAACTCTGGGAAAGGGCGTCATTGGTTACCGACACCAATATTCGATGAGCCTAAGTTTGAGTGCAGTCTTATTTGTGCAGTGTTATTTGCGGCGTGTGACACTCTGTAGCTCAATAGTAGATTTCGGACTAAAATTTTCAGTGATAAAAATCTATCATTGAAATACCATAGTATTTTGAGCACTAGTGAAATGTGTCTATCTTTGGCACTCCACTGTACTATGATTGCCAAGTCAATATCATCAAAGAATTGCCACAACCATTTTAAAAGCCAATCGTAGGTCTTTAGTTTATCACTAATACCAAACTGCTTAGTCACTGACATCATTGTTGTTAGTCACAGAGAAATCGTATTTATAGACACTATAATTTATATTGGAATATACCTAACCGACTAGGTCTTGCTTCGGTGATTCAGTTTCAAATCATAATAAAACTCATTTTTTTGGTAGGCTGATTTATTGAATTTATAATGTATAGGCTCTACCTAACAATGGGAACCTTAAAAATATTCAATCGTATAACAATCGTTTGAATCGGGTAAACTTTTGAACAAACCCAAAAAAAAATTGGGTGAATACATCCCTTAATGTTAAGGCCTATAAATCGATTTAACAAAAAACATCTAAGCAACGCATTTGAAGATAATGCGAAATGCGTAGGTGTTGTGTTATGCGTCGGTTGATAGACTTTATCAATAATGGGTCCCTGACAAGTAGTAAGCATAAACCAAGGATGACTATGCTGCAGCCTTTGAACATAGTCATCCCCGATCCACGCTAAATTCACTAAATTTTAGTGACTAAGTACAGAATTTCAAAATTTGTGCATAGGCAGATTCGATGATCACCCAATGACGTCATCAAAGTGACATCAATAGAATGTATGAGCAGAAAATGAACTTCTAGTTTAAAATGAAATAATAATAATAGCCTTTGAACTGTTCACAGATAAATCAGCGGGTACTTACCGCGCGGGTCATCACGCGGGGTCACGCATGGTCACATGACTGAGGTCATATAACTGACGTGAAATATGAGAGTACTAGCTGTGAGAAGTGTCAGCAAGGCGGTTCATTTCCATTCGTCTGTCCTTCAAATCGGTGGAATTTCCAGTCATTGAATATCCGTCCAAGTTCTGGTCATGATAATGATCAAACTCTAAATTGTTGCCATCATAACTGCAATAGTCCGAGGTCACACTCAAATCTGTTCCAATTCGTTTTCGGAACATGTCCAAAATTTCGATTGGATTACTTGCACCCGTAGCAAGTGGAGATAATTCTTTTTCCATTTTATCATTTTGTTCTGAATTGTTCTGTTCAAAACTGTTCTGTTCACCAATAATCACATCTTTTGACAATTCTTTTTAAGATTACTAATAAGCTAAATTGTGGGTTCAGTTCGGAATCGGGTCAGTTTTTTAAATTTTTTGGACGTTTAAAGACATTTAAGGGTCGTTCAGACCCAAGTCATTTTATTTTTGAAATCAAGCTCTGAAAGAGTCGGATCCGACAAACAATGACTCTGAAATGGGACAATGAATTTCTAGATCGACTCAGAATCAGTTGAAGATGGCGTCATTCTATTTTGGAGTCGTTCTTTGTCGGATCCGATTCTTTCCGACACTGATTTCGAAAATAAAATGGCTTGGGTCTGGACTACCCTTAAGAGTACGTGGGCGAGTGACTGACAGTCATGTGGTAATGAGTAATCTGTGCCTAAATTATTCTGGTACTTTGCTTTTATTCTTTCCAGTTCCTCCTTTTCTGTTTCATCAACCATTTCGCTAATAAACGATTCTTTTGATGCGTTAATAATTGCCCAAAATTATGTGATAAATCACAATTACATAATTGTATGGCTAAATTGGAAAATTTTGGCAATTTTTAACATTTTCCTTCACATTTTCCGAATAAATTTTCACCCTTGAATCCGCCTTCAACTTCCAAAGTACCAAACGGATCCAATGGAAAGTCAAATGACATTTTATCGAAAGCCCATGATGGTTCAAAATTCATATTATCTAAAAATAATAAGTTAATCACTTGTCATTTCTCTTGCTGTGAAATTTTGTGTCAACTTGACAAAATTCAGGTAAGATCCTCGAGTTCTTTGAGAAAATTTTTCTTATTTGCCCCAAGGCCGTGTGTCTCTTTAAAATCACAAATATTGACTCTCACCCATTTTAAAATATGTTATTCTCTATCTAGAACATGATTAAATTAACACCTCTCACCATCTACTAGACTGATGACTCTTATACTACCTAGTCTATCAGAGTTGACCTTTTGGACGCGCTAAGGTCAGACAAGATGATCTCGGGTATCTATCGAGTACCGACTGTAATTGAGAGAAGACCAGTACTAGGGTGGTATTGAGCTCAAGTCAAACTTTACCACGATTGACTGATTGATTAGTTTTTGAAATTTTGCCACTGACTAACAACTCACTATAAACATATATGATATACGCTGTATCCGAACATTAAAATCGACCTTGAAGTTCAGACTTTCATTAAAAGAACATCTGGCATGTTTTTACGACTTGGTCACATAGAGGACTTGGTATTCCGGATCATAATCTGGAAGTCCACATGCGTCCTGTTACGCCTTGGCGCGTCCTGATACGCTAAGATACGTCTGGAATACGTTGGTCATGGCCGGTGTAACCATATCGTAATGTAAAATCAAATATGTACAGATTTCTTAAATACACAAATCTAAAGCATAATGGAATAATCTACCTCTGTATTGTGTTCAGTAGGTCTTCATTCCCAGCGGTACAAAACATGTGACCTAACATCGTTACAGAACACGTGACCTCCCCGGAGGATACGTTCATGGGCACTGTTCGTCATTTTGTTTTAACTAACCAAAATCTTATGTAAATCAATCTTTTATTCTAAAGATGTCAGTAATCCACTTTCCCATTGTTACTTTTAAGATCTTAATAATATTAAAATCACAAAGGGAGTTCACGTGACCTGGGAACGGTCGAAAGCGGCCGATATTGGGTCAAACCAGCCCTTGTCAAAGAGGCCGATGAGGGCTGAAAGCGGCCGATGAAACATCGCCTGCTTTTACTCAACGGCTGCTTTCGACTTCCGACATCGGCCGCTTTCGACCCTACTCCGTGACCTCGCTGTTCCTGACCTTCACTTAACTTCAAACTATATTTTCTTAGCGGGTTCACCAGACTAACCTGCTCAGGCATAAAATGTCTATTTTTAAGAGTCGTAAAATGTTTTTTTGTTTTCAAGCTTTATATCAGAGTCGTCTCAAATCGTAGCTATAAAAGTGATCGATCAAAAGAACGAAATTCTAAATTGAAAAAAAAAATCAAAAATTCTAAGTCGGCAAAAATTCGAAAATTCTAAATTCACCTAAATCTCTGATTGGTTTAATGACTCCGATAAAATTAAATGACCTCATAGAATTGAAGCATTGAAATAATCAGACATTAGGCTTGTAGGCTATTACGATCTATCAAGTGAAACTATCAAGTTTTAGACTTGCTAATCACTTTAAGTAACTTTTAAGTAACTTTCGACTGTCTAGAATTGAGGAAAGCTTTCCCATTGCAAATGGTTGACCAATGATTTGAACTTTTGCCAAAGGTCAAATTAAGGGGCGTTCGCTTTAATATGTTATTGAAATATATATTATATCATTAATATTATATCATTCGTATTCTGAGGGGTCACTGACCTCCAGGCAGTTTCTTTTCTCAAAGTTGAAAAATATATTTGGCGATGTGACAAAGTGACTGAAAATGAAAAGTTGCTATTTAAATATCAGGCAATGAAAAGCTATTCTTTTTTGGTTTTTTTCTATGACACTTTTGTATTATACCATTTTATTAGTATTTGCATTAAAGCGTCAGTGATATTACATCACCGTTGCCGGGTGAATAGCAATTAAAAGCACGGCCCCCTTTTCTACCGCAAAGCAAAGGCCCCTCGGTCATAAAGTCCACATTCACATTCGCGAATGAGTCACTTTTCCAGATTTACAGTCATTCTTGTACCTTGATAATCATCTCGGTATTCTCCTGAGTCATGACTTCTGACGTGTGAGTATGAGTCATACTGTATGACTCATACTGTATGACGCTCACGTCACGCACGGGGCAGTTAAAAACTTTATCGGATCCTTGAATTCGGATGTATTTAACCCAATTACACAAATCTATTTTGGGAAATTTACCATTTCCCTAGCCGCTTTCCTAAACTTTTGGGGTACTAACTTAACCCTCCCGCAATTGAATCATAAATGATGCTCATTATGTAATTTTAAAAGGTTATTTCAGCGGGTTAGTATATTAACCTTTCTAAGAAAAACTTTCTTACTATGATTTTACCATTTACCTCTGTGCTAATCTCTACCGGTAGGAACTGTATAATCACACAAATGGGATATTTCCTTGTATATACATGGAGACTTAACAAAAAAGTACTGTGAAGACTCTACTGTCCTTTAATGACCACTAGAACCACTAGTACCACTAGTCGAAGTGTTCATTACTCACAAAAAACAATCTTCTGTTGGATTTAAGACTGCCTAATAAGACGTTTCCTATTATAGTAATCTAAAGACCTAAATACATTTACTTGGTATGAGTCATACTATATGAGTCATATAATATGACCTACATTAGAAGCCCATGCCACGAAAATCATAAAACACGGTGAAATTCAAACGTTTTAGCCTACATACATACGCATATTTCGCAATGTTTGAAAATATTAAAAACTCAACTGACTTTTTATATAATTCCATAAGTAAAATTAATTTGAAGTCCCTTATTTATTTCTCTCGCTCGATTTTAGCCTCTCCAGATTTGAAATTAAGGCTAAACTAGGATCTTTTCTCAAATTTTGTTCGGTAAATTTCTCTTAAGTGTCCGATTGTCCGGTATTTGTTCTCTTACCTGAGGTAGTAGTTTTTGGCTGAAAGCTGAAAACGAATTCTGTGCGGTTTTATTTATCGAAAAAAGACTTTTTCTTTCTGAGCTCTAGAGGTGACCCTTCAGCCAACAGCGATTGGTGAGGAGAGCGACTAGACCACATGATCATCAGCATCCAATCGCCC
>SCLD01100690.1:0-10428 GCA_004367895.1 Oikopleura longicauda | reverse complement strand
ATGGCGTCATTCTATTTCAGAGTCGTTCTATGTCGGATCCGAATCTTTCCGACATTGATTTCAAAAATAAAATGGCTTTGGTCTGGACTACCCTTAAATTGAAGAGATTAGAGATGTTAAGGAGAGATACCAAATCAGGGTCAGATAACTCGAAAATGACCATGAAAAAGTTCAATTACGTAATTTCATTAATGACGTAATTTCACTTGATTGCGTAATTGATCATTTTTTGTTATTTTGGCAATTTTTACGGTTTAAGAACCTTTTTAGACCAGTTCTGGGTCAATGAGGTCAAAAATGAAGTCCAAAATATGAAATTACGTAAAACGAAATATTACGTAACACCCAAAACTTGATTAATTTACACTTTTACATAGAAATGTTGTTTCCCAGAATTCGGCCTAGATATCTGGAAATCGGCCTAGCTATCTCTGGTTTGCCACCCTCCAAGTTTGCCACGCTTTTTCCAACTAATACGATAATTTATTAATTAAATCATGGATGCTCATACGAAAAAGGCTGTTCTAGCACCGTACAGTACGGTCCGTACTGCCGTACTCTTCGTACCGATTACAAAGAGTACAGGGTACGAAGGGTCGAAGTTTAGCACGGGGTACGACCATTATTTCCAAATCGGAACACAAACAGTACGGCAAAAGGAGAATACCGATTAGAATTTTTTCGCGGTCGATTTTTTTTGGACAAAGCTTAAATGAAAGTTTATGAGCTGCTGATGATTTTAAAAAAAAAATTTCGCGAAAATTCGCACAAAAAAGTTTCAGGCACTTCGAGTCAAAATTGGACGTTTTTGGATCCCGAATCAGCAAGTTAGTATTCGACCTCAAATCAATGTTCTGGGTTCATCGTTTGATTTTCAATCACTTTAAAAATTTTTTGACCGATTTTTGACCGATTTTTGACCGAATTTTGAAAAATTCAATAACTAGGGTGCTGCCAGCGAATTTTTTTTCTTATTTCAACGTTAAGCGAAAATGATTTTGGCTTTTATAATACCAATTTTTTCGACGAATTCAAATATGATATTAGATATTTCATATCTAGGATGTTTTGTGAGAAATTCACATATTGTGGGTTTTCCAGAAATTTTTAATTCGTGAAAATCATACCAAATTCCAAATCAGACATCTTTGAATCGATTTTATTGCATAATATACAATTTCTCACGTTTACCTTTTCTTTATGAGTTTTGTCTGAACTTGGAAATACCGCATCACGTCTTGGAGCGGTATAAAACGAGTGAAAATGGTCGTTGGGAACATAATTTCTCGAACATTTTTTTTCAGATTATTTTTCAGCGAATAAGAGATATACCGATTTAAAATATTTAAGACATGTTAAAATTATTGCTTTTGGTCGTAATGACAGCTTCTTCATCACGGAAGCATCGGGCAACGGCTAGGGGGGGAAAAGCCGAACCGGAAACTACTAGAAACCCAACTCTGGAGTTTTTTGTGAATAAAACACTCCATACAACTGCGGAAGATGATATAACTTATGCAAATGAGGAGGGCTTTAAAATGACTTACAAATTATTTGACGGTATGTTCATTTCGAAAATCATTTCTCTTTTTGAAAAACTTAGGTATGGACTCATTTTTGATTCAATGGAAAGCTTCTATTGATGAAGCCAACAATAATTTTCGTTTGTTCTATTCGCTGACTGAAATACCTTCGAACATGGCTGATATGACCATAAAATTATTGGAAGTCTGGATTATCAATTTCATCACTCATGTCATGAACATGAAGATTTCCGATCTGTTTGGAACGGATGATTTAATGAAGATGACCATCAAATCCTTGATCTTCATCGTTTTTTATAGGTAAACACATCATTATAAGCTCTTTTTACGCTAGATTTTAAGATTGTGCCAAATCAAATTATTTTTGATGATGGTAATCAAACTGGCTCCGTTTCCAGCTGTCGAACGTTGGGGGATTAGAATGAACGATCGAATATTCGGACGATAAAAACAAAGCTTATACTTTATATATTTTCTTTGCATGAAGCATCTTATAATCATGATTATATAACACTAATGTACGATCAGGATTCATAATATAGATAGACTTAATAATGATTTTTTTGAGTTATTAAGTTGATTCGAAATGTCGAAATTACGAAGTTTCTCTGAGCTCACAAAATTACAAAAAGAGATCATCAGATGCTCTGTGATTGATCCGGATGCTGACGAACATGATTGCTTTCATAGAAAAACGTTTTTGTCAAAAAATATATCAAGTCATTGCTTTGTTTGCGTGAAAAAAACATCTCAATCGAAATTATGGTAAACGGAAAACTATTGAAATGATATTTTACGATTTTAGGCCTTACTCGAATTTTTTTACGAGGCGAACCCAACTTGAAACTAAGCTTCTGAACGTTTGTGACGAATGGAGAAGTCTTTTCATTGTCATGTCTACTGACGATCATCCAATCGGCCAGAAGTTCAAATTGAAATTAAAAATATGTAATTCATGTGTTACATTTTTTCATTTGAAGGTATTTTCTCTTCTTTTTCAAAATTAATATTGATTTTTCTCTTATAGTATACGAATGATGACGAACGAATATTTGGACAACCAAATAATCGAGAAAATGAGGAAGGAAACGAAGAGCCCTTGGCCTCGGACGCGGACTATGTCGAAGAGCCTGACTTTGATGACATTCTGCCTCCTCAAGACGAAGAGCAAAGGCACATCAACATAGAAGACCAGGATGATATTGACTTTGAACGAGAAGAAATTCACGAAGAAATCAATGCGAACTCCATGCCAGACGATCCAGTTGAACCAGTCGAACCAGTTCACAATTCACAACCGTCGGATAGGCCAAGACGTGGATGTGCTTATAATAATCATGACTCAGCATTTATGAAGGGCCGATATATAATTCTAAATGCTAATCCGATCGATGGTCATGATCGAACCCGAACCTGGGAATGTTGTCTATGTCAGGTTTGGTTTAAATTAAACTTTTAAAGATTCAAAATTAATTTAATGAGAGTGAAACATTTTTAAAACCATGTTAGGGTGCCGCAAAGGTCGGCGAAAGTTTCGATTTAAGCTATCAGCTAGAGAAGAAACTTTTTTCAAATGGTTTTTTTGGTCAAAAAGGCGACGGTCTTTCTATCTGTTTTCAAACAAACGAAATAGACAGATGGCAATTAGTTTGTAGGGAATGTGCTTATATGGAGAATGACGATATCATATTTTATGATCAAGTTTTTCGGATCAATTTTCATATTCAGTAAGCTTTCTATATTTATCCGAATCTGAATAAAATCCTTTTTTAAGGAATGGTAATATTGAAGCATCAAGTGACTCTTATGACTTATTTGATACAGCACCTGCACTGACGAGGGAAGTGATCCAAGATTTTCGGTACCAATTCAATGAGTTGGAAACCGCATATCACGTGCAACAAAGATATTTGAAAGCCCGAAGTGACAAAAGATTTCTTTTTACCGATGAACTAAGCTACTGCTTTACTGGGCTCAGACTTACTGAAGTTGATTTTTTGTACGAAAATTATTTGAAGGAACACGATGCATGCTTCAGGAGATTCAATTCCATTGAGATGCTGAATGCATTATTGTGAAAGGTTTTAAATAACGTTTATAGAATCTGCCATTTTCATTTAAGAACCTGATAAAGATTCATCTGAGGACGGGACAAAGTTTTAATTTCGTTCAAAAAATGTTTATTTTACGAACGGAAAATAGTATAGATCAGGATCAGCTTCGATGGAATATCAAAAAAATCCTTTATTTGCTTGTCGGTGCGGATGAGGATGTTAATCAACAGTCGTATCATGCTACTTTCCAAAACCAAATGGACTCAAGACCAAATGTTGGTCGATTTTTTCAAGACTTTACCGAACTTAACGATAATTTATATGATTTTATGCGCCATGCTGGTTCTTCTACACTATCTAAGGCACTTAGCATGCCATTGGATGAACTGGGAGATCTTATAAGTCGTTGTGAGGGTTTACCGGCGGAAGATGTGAAATCACTCGTTAATAATTATATAACCGATGACTTTGAGACTATTGCTGACGGAACTTACATGAACGGATTAAAATTCTCGATTTTAAGTCAAAATAATATAATGAATTAATCTTATGACAGTTATACGTATAAGTCTTCTGAAATCAAGGCTCAAAAGAGAGATTACTCGTCACAAAAAGGCCGACACTTGGATAAAATACATCTGTGGGTCTCAACGCGGGGATACATTTTGTTTATCACGGGTTTTTGGCCCGCAGTAACTAACGATGCAACCATTATGAAAACTGAGTTGAAAAAGGGTATATTTTTGATAAAGAGCCATATATTGAAGTCGAAAAACTTGTCTTGAACTTGCACACATAGGTTTGGAACAATACGGAAGTTTTCCACTCTGATGTTTTTAAGTTCAAGACAAGTTGTTCCATACTCATGTTACGATATGTAATCGCATAATTTAGAAAATTCCCTATGTCGATTTTTGAGTCGATTTGGTACTTTATACAACAAACAAGTGGTTATCTTAGCCGACAGAGGATATAGGTACTGACTCAAACTTTATGTCAGTTCCAATTTTTGATTTAAGAGATGCTGTGCAAGCAGTGGAAGATCTGGGATTTATTATAATGACACCGTCGTTACAGCAGAGCAGAGTTGGATTTCACAATTTCGACTCCCAGCCAAGTCAAGGGTCAGTTGACTCGCAGCCGGCCATGCCACATCCATCGGCATCACATCAGTATCATCAGGATTCAGGCCTTCCAAGTAGTCAGTCCAGACAATCACAGCTCAGTCAGTCTGGACAATCACAGCTAAGTCAGTCCAGACAATCACAACCAAGTCAGTCCAGACAATCACAACCAAGTCAGTCCAGACAGTCACAATCAAGTCAGTCCAGACAACCACGGTCACAATCAGATAAAACGCCATTGCAGCGATATATTGAAACTAAACCATTATTGTGTGCCGAGGCAAATGCATCTCGAATGGTCAGTTCAAGGCGACATGTCGTTGAAAATATCAACGCATCGATAAAGCGCTTTAAGTTTTTTGCAAATCAGGTGAATTTGCAACATATAAATTCTGGATATTGTATAGCCGCAGCCAAATTCATTTCCGCTTTTTTGAATTATAGATTTAAAAGTACCCAGTCGATGGTCCTGGATATGAATCCAAGATCATTTCTTCCTAATTTAAAAAGAGGTTTTTTAATGCGTTCTGATGAATTAAGAAGAAGTGACAGGGCTTCAAATATCATGTGGCCTATAATCGAGCGTCATTTCACACTTTTACATGACTACAGAATCAGAAATGACTGGACCAAAGTCACAAAAGAGACGGTTGGAATTTTGAATTTTCCAGCTGTTTCTTTTGACGTTATTCCAAATGACGTCTATATGGGCTTGGAGTCAAATCATGTTTATTGGTTCTCCTACGGCAATTACTCTCTTAAACGATGTCTCTCATACTTAAATACAACAGAGTATGAAAATAATTTTTTTAATTGTCAGCTTTTGAATACGGAGAATTGTCTTCTTTTCGACAAAATTCTCAAGGGACTTAATGCAAGTCGAGAATTAAGGGTAATACGTTGCAAAATACCATCGGCTCATAAGCCAGGGCATTATAATGCTCAAGGATACAGATGTGTCATAGCATATTATCCAGTCGCTGCTTATTCACCAGAAGATTCATCAAAGTTTCTTTTGGCTGGTAATAAGCCTGGAACAGATCTAGACAAAGATGACTATTATTTTAAGAATTCAATAATCGGCTATTGGTGTAGCTGTAAAGCTGGGTTAAGAACAATGGGTGCATGTTCCCATGTTGTAACATGTCTGGTAGCTTTCGGTCGCCCAGTAGATTATCAAAGAGCTCGATTTTTGATTCTTGATCCTCTGACATATGCCCGTAATTAACACCCCACGCATTCTTTCATTTTTATAATTAAGCTTGTTTTTTGTTTAAATAAACGTTATTAATTCGTCGTTCAAGTTTCAATTAAGTGAAAACACTGAATTAGCATTAAAACAACTATTTCCGTCCGTTTCCGGTCCACTTCCGGCCAATATAACCTTCAAAAATATCACAGGAAGTGAAAAAGTGGGTTCACAAAATGTATCTGAGTGAATTTTCTTGATTTAAACCTGTTTTCGTTTACTTCCGGTCCACTTCCGGTCAATATAATCTTCAGAAATATCACAGGAAGTGAAGAAGTTGGTTCACCGAATGTATCTTGGGGAATTTTCTTGATTTAAACCTGTTTCCGGTTACTTCCGGTCAAAGTGGAAGTGTATATCATGTAACTTATGATATCACGTATGATATTCGACCGTCCACTTTCATCCGCTCTTGAGAATTTATTAGCTCCAAGCAGACATCGGCGGACAGCACTGTCCATGTCCTGTCCTCGTCGCGTATTTGTCCAGATTTCCCGGAAAGTCCTGACCGTAGTCTGTCCGCTGTCCGTATTTTGCGGAAAAAGTCTGTCTGGTGTCTGTCAGTTGTCCGTATTTCGCGAAAAAAGTCTATCTGGTGTCTGTCCGGCGTCCGGATTTTCAAAAATCTATTTTCGGCTGTCTGTCTGTCCGGATTTCTTGAAAAAAGTCTGTCCGGTGTCTGTCTGTCCGGCTGAACAAGGACAAGAAAGTGCTGTCCGGATTTTCGGTGTCCTTGTCAACGGACGTCTGGGTCTCAGAAATTATAAAGCTCGAATCGAGTTTGTTAAAACGGTTTTCTAGTTTATGTTTTTGGATATTTGTCCAAAA
This sequence comes from Oikopleura longicauda, assembly GCA_004367895.1. Lineage (NCBI taxonomy): Eukaryota > Metazoa > Chordata > Appendicularia > Copelata > Oikopleuridae > Oikopleura > Oikopleura longicauda. The sequence goes on along the minus strand of SCLD01100690.1, from coordinate 3,629 downwards.
GACATTTATCAAATTATTCCGAGATATTTCAAAGAAACACAAAATCAAAGAGAAAATGCGTGGATATAGTCTTGACTTTTGCCTGAATTATCAAAAAACTCACCAAGCCAGAGCTGTAAAGAGCCCTTTACTTTTTAAGTTCCCATTATATCAGATTTTCGAGAGAAAAACGACTATCGAAAATGCCCTAAGTTTTGATTTTACGACACGTGAATAAATACTCGTTCAAAAGCTTTTTAGACTTAGTTTTGGACCCCCCTGTAGTTAGTTAACCGTGTATTCTGTCCGTGTCCTAGTCTATTTTACAACTCTGCCTAGATTGGTTACCAGGTTGCCCAGTGATCCCCAATGTTGAAGAAATTGCCCAAACCCAAAAATCCCCAATTTCGACCACCTCGAACGCCCCGGACACATATCCGACCCAAACAGAATTGACCATGACACCAACCCTGGCCCAAACCGTCGCCATGATGGCCTCGACGGTCATTTTCAATACAACCGGGGTATTTATACCACCCCCGTCGCCCTGCCCAAAGACAACGTGGGAGCTGATGTACCAATGGTGTTTTTGGCTCTTTTGTATCCCTGCGGGCATTTTTTATACCTTAAGTGCCTTAAGCGCCATGGTACATCAGCTCCTTAAAATCTGCTGCCCCAATAGCTGCTCTAGCGCCAAGTCCACATTGAAATGGGGCGGCGGAGCATTTTATGGGGTGGCCAACAAATTCATGAACTGTATGATTTGTATTTTTAGAAAAAGATCATTGGCCACCCCACAAAATGGAATAACAGGGCGACGGGGGTATGAGAATGAAGTCACCCTTCTTGATCGCAGTCCCCAGCTCTCTCTTTACTCACACACCGGATCAGAGGGGACTGGGATGACTTCATTCTCATCCGATTTCGATAAAATGGCCTAATTGGCCAAAATGGGACTGTTGGGTTGGGTTGGTGTGGGCTCGGTTTGAAAGGGAAGGTTGGGAAAGGGGCCGTTGCTTCTGATTGGACGATGACAAGGCGAGAGGAGATATAACTTCGTGACAGTGTAACTTCGTGACCATATGTTCGTGACAAATACAGGACGTTATTTTAGTTGAGCCGATTTTGGTGAAAAATGTTACAACATGGGATTCTTTCGTTTTGGATTCATTGGATAGCGATTATGTTTTTAAACCGTGGTCAAATCAAAATAACAGATTATGCATCCAAGGAATACGTTTTAACTTATCACAGTGATGCAGTGTCACGTGTAGCACACTTGAATTGTTAAAAACTTGAGAAAGAACCTTCGAAAAATTCGTCAGATAGTCTTGAAAGTGGAAATCTAGTCGATCTCTTTCTTACCGACTGCCCACGTGTGTGTACTTAACAGTCCCGTCAAAATAAAATATAAAAAAATCCATTTAAAATGCTGAATTTGTATCTGGTATGGTGGGGTGAAGGTTGGGTAAAAGTGTGGTAAAGTATAAAAGGGTATCGGTGTAGTAAAAAAATGTTTTATGCAATGGGATCGTTGTCAAACTTTCAAAAAAATCGAATTAAAAATTTTTTTCAATCCGAAGAATATCAAATGGCCAATTCGTCAAAGTAGCAATACATGAAATACTAATCGGCCGATTAGAACCCCAAAACCACCCATTTTGAATCGAAGTGCCTGAAACTTTTTTGGTCATATTTTTGGAAAAAAAATACATCACGTGACTCATTAGCCCAAGAATTTTCATTTAAGCTTTGTCCGGAAATTCGCACTTAAATTTCGCGATTTTGGTCGGTATTGTCCTTTAGCACGGAGTACGGCCATTATTTCCAGCATGGAGCACGAAGAGTACGGAGTACGAAGGGTACGGTACTCTGGGGGTACGATTTTAGCACGGGGTACGACCATTTTTACTAGCACGGAGCACGAAAAGTACGGAGTACGAAGGGTACGGTTCTCCGGGGGTACGAATTTTAGCACGGAGTACGGCCATTTTTGCCAGCACGGAGCACGAGGAGTAAGGAGTACGAAGGGTACGAAATTCTGTATGAGCATCCCTGAATTGAATAATGACGCATGAATATGACTCACTTAGGTATATAATTAGGAATGAGCAAAGTCGAAGTTTAAAAACCGTTTATGCAAATCCTTATGAATTGAGCTAGTTAATTCTTGACCACGAATTCGGATGAAGCAGCCTATTTGGAGAGAAAATGAAATTTTTGAAATGTCCTCAGGCTGATTTGAATTAATACCTTTCATCATAAATAACCCAAAAACGGTCCCGACCAAAGTAACAGCCAGGGGTCGCGGGACGCAGACGGCCGTCCTGGGACGGAGGCGGACGCCGGAGGTAGAAGGACGGCGGACGGATAAGATTGTCCTCCTCAAGGACGGAGGAGGACGCCGGACGAAGGCGGACCAAATCCGTCCCGCGAGGCCTGGTAACAGCCGCTATTTGTTTAACCCAATCAAAATCCAAAAAATCGGACAAAATCAAAAAACAACTGTTTTTTTTCAAGCCAAATTATTCGAAAAAGTCATTTTCGGATAATTTTTCCAGAAATGACGCTCCCAGACGTTCCCAAAATCGTCGACGCTCCCTGATGTTTCCGGATTTTTTGGAGTAATGAGTTTCATCTCGTGATATCTCATACTCATGATGTCAAATGATTTATGTGTGGTGATCTGTAGCCAGACTAACTGATGTAGTTTCGGAATAACATGACGTCATAAATTATTAGTCATGTATGACGTCATCAGAGGTCAAAAATAAAATTTGGATTTTTTTCCAGAAATGACGCTCCTGGATATTCCCGAAATGTAGCAGATAGGGGTTAAGGGTAGTCCAGAGTCTGGACTCCAGACCAAGACCATTTAAATTTCGAAATCAATGTCGGAAAGATTCGGATCCGACAAAGAACGATTCTGAAATAGAATGACACCATTTTCAATCGATTCTGAGTCGATCTAGAAATTCATCGTTCCATTTCAGAGTAGTTAAATGTCGGATCCGAATCTTTCCGACAGTGATTTCGAAAATAAAATGGTTTGGGTCTTAACTACCCTTAAAATTTTTGCGCAATACAATTTGAAATCTAAAATTACCTATGCGTAATATATTTAGTCAGAAAACGAGAGATAACAAACTAAATGAAGTATAAGAGATTATACAAAGAGGTTGAATGGTCAAAATTGATCCTATTCACAGTAAACAATCTCCAAATAGAACACAAGAGGAAATAGATTAAATCGATTACGAAGTGGAAATGTAAGATTCCAGACTTTTTTCCGTAAAAATGTACATTGTCAAATTCTGAGAACTAATGTGCCCAAAATTGTGTGACCATTAATTTCTTAATAGTTCTGATTCATAATACTGTGTAATTGCAAAATTTTTTGGTGCACTTATGAAAATAATTGCACAATTTTAAAATTTTCAAAAAAAAAAATAACTACTATAATTTCAAGTCAATTGCGTAATTTTTTTCACGTTAAAATTCTATGGTACTACACCAGACCCAAAACCATAAAGAATATATATAGGGGGTATAACCAGAGTTAGGTGGTCATGGTCACGAACTAAATGGACACCGGTGTCCATGTCCACGCCACGGTCACGGACGTGGCATGGACACGAAGTTTTTGAAGA
>SCLD01100679.1:0-10434 GCA_004367895.1 Oikopleura longicauda | reverse complement strand
GACTTATTTTTAACTTTAAAAATTAGTTTCACTCGATAAACAATCACCCTCATGCGTTTATATTTACGCGCGGATAATTTATTGCCTAGTTATTACTGGAATAACGATTGGTAATTGCGCCTGACCTTAGCCATTACTTATCCTACTGTTGTTGACGTCAACATGATGATGATGATCAGGCGAAAGAACAAAATGACAACAGAAAATTTATTATAAATAACAGAAATACAGTGGATATTGATGATATACTCCTTTGGAACATTGTCGTTTTGGTTGAGTGTGTGCGTGTTGAGTTGGTTGATGTTTGGAATCTCGTATTTACAGTTTTTGTCGTTTCATGTTGACACTAGCCAAACTTTCGCCTCATTTCCCGCCGAATCGATCTGCTCTTTGACTAAATTAGTGGTTAAATATCGAACTACTTGACTCGCTCTCTGTGTTTCGGTTCGGTTCGTTTCTTACCTTGCGGAAAATGCCATTATCAATAATGAGTCGCCCGGCACCGTCGAGCTGGCCATCTGTGTGCCCAGTGAGAATGTATTCACGGCCTAATTTGTGCATGTTAAACACTAGATTCGAACGCAGCATTTATTGTCTCACCTGGCTGGATCTGCTTGTCGCGTTTCATCGTCAACGCAATATTGACGGTGAACTCGCTACTCTCGAACCATCTCATCCCAAGCTCCTCGTTTCGCGTCATCTGTACCACATAGCGCGGTGAGCTTCGCGTATCACGTCTCATTGCCAACAGAATTCCACGCAGAGCTGATCAAAGTCGTGTTAAACAAAAAGTGTGTTTCGAAACTGAGCAAACTTACCAAAGTTGCGCGATTTATTCCGCGAAGACGACCTCGTCTCGACAGGGTCGACTTTTATTGGTTGGAGTTGGCCGTTTTTATAATTCTGAAGTTTTGTTTTGTTTTCGTGATGTCATAAACTAACACGAGCTGTTTACCTCAACGGTGAAGAAATTGAACAAATGAGGATAGTGCTGTTGGTATAAGAAGTTAACGTTGACTGTTTGAAACTGCCTAATCGACGTCGGCAGCTTACAATTCTTGAGGCAGCTGTGATAATCAACAAATCGAGGTGCCGTCTCGCACGGCACACAGTTGTTGGTGGCGCAATCGACGCACTCGCCTGAACTCAACAAAGCATCAAGATTAGAGATCAAAGGCGCGCTGTTAAAGTGCCAGTGGTTTATGTTATGAAGTGACCAAGCGGTGTATTAGTCTGTCTATGCATGCTTTATGGTGCCAAACCGCTATTTGTTTTTGACGGTAGCTTAGCGAGGCCGGATTAGGCCCCTTTTTAAGGGTGATACGCATAAACAAAAAAGGATTTGACCCAATTTGTATGTTAGTGCGAGAGTGGACAAGCGATTTTAGGGTCGATGACTTTTACAACATTACCTAATGTCGGCATATATTGGTATTTGTAATTGCTACTACAATTCACATCTGATCGGCATCCATTGGGCAGGTCTTCATTGCTCCAGTTGACTTGCACTGAACATGCTCTGGTTAGTTAGTTCGACGGGCCCTGACGACTATACAGTGTGATGATCAATTATGCCCCCTAGATGTAGCGAGATAGAAATACTATTCTAACATTTAAGTCTTATTGTATTTCCGGTCTCACTCCCGTCGCCGAGAGATTATCCTGTGAGTCGCTCCCTCGGGTGTGACAGTATAATTATGATTTAACTACAATAACACTGAACTTGGCATTTATCAACTGTGGCGCGTAGGTCTGCATTTTCAGCTGTCATAATTATTATTGCCGCCAATAACTCACCGCTAAGCTTATCACTTTTATGGGAAAGTACGAAAAGTCGGCTCGAAATCGAAATGGGATACTTTTTTATTGCTGTCAATGCCACCCATGATTGAATGTGGCGTGTGTGTCGAGTCTGGCGGAACACCCACTCTGTCTAACGGGGTGTTAAATCGGAAACCGTCAAGCTCGGCTTTACATGCTCTCGACACTCCAGAATCCATCGAATGGCTTCGTTTCGGAGCAAGTGTTGTGACATCAAACAACAGAGTGGTATACGAGTAATTAGACGCGTTTATGGTGGTGCCAAGAAAAAACAACGCCATACGAACGCCATCTGTCGTCGATATTGAATACGATTATCCGATATAATTTAGACTAAGCCGACCAGGGCGACTGACACTTGGCCATGACATGGGATAATGCGCGCCTAGGCGACATTGACAAATCAAAGTATTTTTTATGGTGGAGCGAAGTGCACCCACTTGATACGGGGGCGGTGGCTCGGTGACTGGTGTTACGCTTCCCACGGTCAAGTATCTATGCACATAAAAATGATTTTTCGGGAATCGTATATAGATGCGGCCAATATCCGGCTTATAAAGCACCGGAAAAAGGCTGGCTTTTTACGTAAAGTTAAGTTTTATTGGCAAGTGACGGACGCCGTATCCACATTGGCACCGGGTGTTACCAACTAACTGTTTTGGCCCACATCTGTCATGGATGATTTAAAACTACTACCATTGAACTTGAGACTAAGTTTACTTTAGGCTTTAATTTAATTAATCATCTTTAGGGCGAAAGGTATGCCGCTCGACACACACATATATACTAACACTTTGAAAAGCTTCGAGGTGTTAGAGGTTCCAAAAATTATGTTACCGAGGAAATAAACACTTTTTTACGATTTGATCATCATTTTCGGCCGTATGTCCGAATCATGTCGATCGTGACGAAATATACGTTATATGAATGTAATAAACTTACCGCATGCGAACTCGTCCGACTTATCAGGACAATCGCCAGTGCCATCGCACAGTTGCTCAGGGTGAATGCTTTCATAGTCAAAGCCAATACAAGTGAGCCTGTTTTTGGAGGGTGCAAAATTTGAAAACGTAAAAGGATCAGTATTATGTCTAGTCGCCGCCCGTTCCTTGATTCATTTGGTATACCTCTTTCAATTGTGATTAAACTGCGTTTTGTGTGTATTTTTCTGTTTTCTTCCTTGGCCATCGCCACCACCAGATAGGGCACCAATTTCTTCATGTCTCTATTTTGTGTCTCGATGCTGTGTTCTGTCTTCCCAGTTTAGGTGTTTATCTCGTCTGTCCGATTCAATGATATATCTCCGCTCGGCGACCCTCCGCGGACACACAACTATACTCAGCGTCTAATTGAGGTAGATGAGGACAAAAAAGTGCGCCACCCTCTTCGCGCCTAGTTTTTTTATACTTTTTGCTGGAAAAAGGCGAAATCGACAAATTAGTAAAAGTGGTAAAACTGACAATACAGCCAATTCGGGAGTTGGTCTCTTGCAAGTGAGGCGCACAGTGTCTATCATCTACAATACTCATCATCGCATGAGCAGAATGCATTGCTATGGCAGTCTGTAAGTCTCAGGGGACAATGGAAGTTTTCTTTTAAAATGCGACAATACTAAGGTACAATCATGTCGCATCGCCATCAAATGATCAAAAATGACGATCGGCTTTTTCTTGAATGTTTTGTTGAATCTACATGAGATCGAGGAAAAATAGACAAAAAACATGGTAGTTATTTTTTATCGAGTTGTTTACTGCAAATACGAATCGGCCGTAGCAAGCAAGTGCGGGTACGATAACGGCGTCTGTTAGACTGTCAAGTTTAGGTGCACACACATGCATACACAAACGGGGGATAAGGTGCAATATTTTGACTTTTTTATATCTAGTTGACACTCCATATTTATATAAAGCAAAATCGATAATGCTCGCGAGATTTTGATCGGGTTAGCAGCTATAGAGCCAGTACTCTTTTGATTGCATCAAAATCGATACACACGCGTATAATACTGACGCATGGATCAACGGATCGTTTATCACTGATCCAAATCAACCGCCCTTCACGGTGTAAAGCGTACCGGTCCCCGGTATACACTGTACAAGCGTGACGGACACTTACATAATCAGTGACGTGCTCGCTGGCCGCTCAATCAAATTTAAAATACTCAATTAGGGTCAAATCCTGCAGTTGTACTTATTTCACACTTATCGTACGGGCGAAAGATATCGGACTCACTTATTTTGCCCCCATGATGAAGAAAGGTGACATCTTTTGGCACGCGTTGAGAAAAAGGCGCAAATTTTAAAATTTTTGACCCATCAATTTTCGTTTTGAGGGACACACATCTTGGTCGCCTCTTTTCTTGCCTTCTTGGCACGCAAATTATCCGGTGCGTGTTAGTGTCATCCATTTCAGTCAAAATTATTTCCTGAAACGATGCAATTTATCTTTCACCTTCAAACAAGAAAACGGGGGTCGAGGACAAAGAAGGGCGATTTACATAAAGAACCTAATATTGATTGCAGTATGGGGTTTGTGTGTATGTGACGCTTGATTAGTAACAGATGGCAAGGTCGAGACGCGGATGGACCCTAAATCTCTAACTACAGTTTCATTTCGCATTGAACTTGACAATTAAAAAGTGACATTATTAAAACACGGCCCAGTTGTGATTTATTTCGTTATCAATACTACCGTTTCTGGAGCCGGCCGTGGATTTGATAGTTGACTGTCAGGCCCACTGTTCAATATCAGTTGTTTTCTAACTGAACGTATCTATGAACAGACGCGTGTCAGATATTCTGATTCCCATACATACGCCGCATCAATTTTGATATAAGTTATCATATATCATATATCATATAACAGTATTCAGAATTTTTGCTGAAAGGTACGAAGAAGCCTAAGTTTATGCATCCGAGCAGTTTTAAGTGAACGCGTTTGTGAGTTACACGATTAGTCAATCTGTGGATGTTAACTCTGGTGAACATAAGTATGCAAATAAACACTGATTAGTTGATCTGCAAATTTATTTTCAGTCTAAACTGGAAATTTTCTCAAAAGCAAACAATCTGATGTTTGTTCTTGGCTTACTCACCATGCATTAACGGCAGTCAACTGTATGCACGCGATCGCATGGACAACGAGCATATCAAGCTCAACAGCGCAAGCAGAAAGCCGCTTAAACCTTCTTGATTGTTTGTTACTCGTAATAATGTTTACTTTACAAGTGTAGCCCAGTTTCGACGAGATAAATGGGCAACATCACGTCAATCCGGAATTACTGCGGGTGCTTCATGGAGGAGCAAGAGCCCGAGATAGGGTGTCTTAGAACTTCTTTTAAAATCGATTTTTTTTATATGCACACAACAAAAACATCCTTATTGGAGACATTAACCGAAAAGCACTTTACTGAGGTTATTAAGCGACGAAACAAATTCAGCAAAATAGGTTTATTCCTGGTCATGGAACTTTGAACGTCAAACAACCAATTTTCAGATGGGCCCCGTGGTGGTATCAGATTCAAAAAGGCAGGCTCAAACAATCACCACGATTATATCTATGACTATGTGAGCTGAATTAAAAACTGTGACACTACTATTTGACGTTCCTAAGCAACTGACAAAGTGACGTGCGTTTTAGAGTGAAAAACGAATGAGTCACCAGTTCGAAACATTCTAGATTTTGACAAAAAAACGAGAACGCCCTTGTTTTCGACCTTGACGCCGCCAGAGATATCTTGAATGCGCTGAGAGATGTCGGCGGTGCGTGGACAGACACTGTCCGGCAGTATACACAGTAAACGAATTGGCCACACCATCAATACAGTCAAAACTGGCAGGTTTGTTTGAAACGTGGTCGGAATAGTATTTTATGGTCGGAACTGTATTTTAAGGTCCCGGCGCGAGTTAGAATGTCCGAAGAGCGTGACATGGCTGGGCGATTGGGAGCCGGATAATAAGTACGTCAAACCAATTGTCCTAAAGAATACCACCCTGCGTCTGCTCAAAGTAAGCTTCACATCGCCCTTGACGCGTACATTTTCCACGCCACACCCGTCGAACATAATCGAACTGGCACCGGGAGCAACACGCGAGCTGGCAATCACGTTTAGACCGGCCGAGCCAATCCCATACCAAGATCAGATCACATTAACCACCAATGACGGTGATTATGTCGTTGCGCTTCGAGCGAAAATTGCGACACCGAAATTTCGATTACCAGAATCAGTTCACTTTGAGCCATGTGCGATTGGGGATGTTAAATCGGCAACGTTTGCCGTTGCCAATATATCATCACTGGCGACACGGTACCAGTGGCAAACACACCCGGAACAGGGCTTCACCATTGAGCCACTTGAAGGCATCCTCCATGCCCAAGCCCAGGCCGATTTCGTCATTAAATTCAAGCCAAACAAAATTGCCTCCTATCGCGGCATCGCCCAGTGTCGATATGGGCCCGATTTGGAGTATACACGTCGCGTCAGTTTATTCGCCGAGAGTCACTTTCCACAAATCTGTCTCGACAAGGGCAATCGCTCCCGGCTCGACTTTGGCATTGTCGCGGCTAGTGCGGCTAAAACAAAAATGATCAAGCTTTACAATCGAACCAGTGTGAGAGCACGATTCATGATTGTCAGACAGGAGCCTCAAATTGACCAGGAGCTCCACGAGTTCACGTGTCAAGTCGAGACAAGTCAACTTGAGATTGCGCCCAACTCGTCATTGGAGCTGCCCATCACATATAAACCATATTTAGGTTGGTTTATAGTTTGAGAATTTTTGCAATTCATAATTTATTCTAGTGGAAAATGTCCCATCGCGTCAAACCTTTCATATTGTCGACGAGTTCCAGCCAAAGATTCGTCACGTCACGATCAATTGCGTCGGCTCATCCCCAATTCCGACTGTTGCACTCACCGAGGACACAATCGACTTTGGCATGGTTGACATAACGGGCGGACGTAAACCGTCTGTGGCTCACTCACTCCGGATCCGTAACACGGGCTCGGTTGTGGCTCGCTTCCAGTTTACTATTGACTGTGACTGCTCAGTGTGGCAAGTGGTTCCAAAACAAGGCGAGCTGAAACCGGGTGCTTACATGGATATTATCGTCAAATTCGAGCCATGGTCCGAAGCGCCTTACTACCGACGTCTACCCCTGTTTGTCGAGGGTAGTGGAGTGCCCATTATGCTGGCATTGTCGGGCTGTGCCTACTCAGCCGAGTTGAAACCAGTCCACCTTACCCAGGAGCAACTAAGCAGACGAGTGACGCCACGTGTTGAGCGACTGGATCCAGACAGCCGTCAAGTGGCTTTTGACGAAGGCCATATCGTCTACGTCGACAATGAGCTGCGTTTTGCCGATGAGCAATGCGATAACAATGTGACATGCGAGTATGAGAACTTGTTCGACGAGGACATCAAATCAGTGCCAAACATATCGCTAAGTCGTTCGTCACTAGTGTTTGAAAATTGCCAGGGAAATGGACAAGTCCATGCGCAACCAGTCCAAGTGACCAATCACACCAGTGGCGAGGTAATTGCCAAGTGGGCCATTCCCGTCAACAAACCCTACTTTACCGTTCATCCCCAACAAGTCACACTCGCACCGGGTGCATCATACTTGTTCACAGTTAGATTCTCCCTTGAAGGCTCGATGGAGTCGTTGTTCGGTGGTGAACTCGAGTTGAACTGCTTCTACAATATCATGATGGATTATACTGAGCTCAAAACTGAGCTTGTCACGCCAGGCTGGTCGAAAACATTACAAGTGACGGCGTCAACATTTGCGCCAAAGTCAGAGCCCTTTCCGGTTCGAGTTAAAACGCCAAGTTTAGTGGCGGCGCCACCAACGCCAACTGGCGTGCCCACTTACCGTGCAATTATGATTGACGCAGCTTCGGCCGATTTGCCCAGTACATATCGAACATTAAACGATGCATATCAAGTCTATCCTCAAGTGGGCCTTATCAACCCAGCCGATCGGTTCCATCTCGTCCTACTACGTGCCGTGTCTCAGGCGGCCGAAGATGTCTCGGCACTAAACTTCCACTTCAACAATGATCCACGTCATGACCAAAGTGTTCACGTGCGAATTCTGGGCGGTCGACCGCGTTTGTCATGCCCACCAGAGTGTTACTTGCAGCCGACCATGATCGGCGGTTCAATGAAGAAGACATTTATGGTGACGAACACGTCGAACTTGTTGATCAATTATGAGTGGTACAACTCGAACCAGGCTAATTTGAATATTGAACCAAAAAGCGGCATCATCAATCCGTTGGAGGAGGCGGCGTTTGAGGTGGAGATGTGTCCCGACGAGCAGAAAAAGTACTTGCTAAAGCCAAAATTGAATTACTGGACACACAGCCAATCCCAAGCAGAGCAGTTGACAGTTCGATGTATTGGCGAAGGCACCGTCGCCCAAGTTACCGCCTCGAGCAGCCTTGTCGACTTCGGCAGTGTGATGGTCAATCGCGAAAAACAGGAGAAGTTGACATTGGTCAATCGCTCCAATTGCAGTGTGATGACACGGCTACGCGTGATCGAATCGCAAGACAGTCAAGTCAACGAAGCAAACAATGGCAACAACACGTGCAAGCAGCTGCGCATTGAAAATTGTGAGCGTGAAGCGCTAGACTGTATCACACTGGGCCCACGATGCTCTCAAACAGTGTACTTGTCGGTTCAGTGCAGTGTGGACGGGAATTACTCGTGGGAGATTTATCACGAAATAGTCGATCAGCCAAAGCGAAAGGAGCCAAAACAGAGTCGATACAGTGAGGAGTTAATGTGTCATGTCACCGCTGAGGTGTGCTATCCAACACTAAAGATGGCGCATCTAAGCTGCTCCGACATTATTCCCAAACAACTGCTCTATGAGCTGACTCAGGCGAAGAAATTAAACGCCCTGTTGAATGCACCACCACCACAGTGTGAACAGAGTGAGACGGATGAGCTGGTGATTGTTAATTTGAATTCGTCAACGCAACACTCGCGTCCATTTCAAATACGAATGGAAATTGTCAACCCGGGCAATACGGCCGCTCATTTCAAGTTCCTCTTTCCCGCTGATTTTCGCATTGAGTTGGAGGGTTGGGCGCGACATGCTGATTTGTCGCATGATCAGTTCGAGGTGTTAAAAATTGAAGAGCACAAGCTATTTCAAATTGAACCGCGCAGTGGCATCTTGCAGCGTGGCGAGCGCAAAGTGATTAAAATGTCGTACCAACACAAGCTCATTGGCGCACACGCTTTACCAGTGGTAATGTCGATTTCGGGTGGACGTCAAATTCCGCTTCGGCTAATGGGCATGACGCTGAGTGAAGCGGATAAGTGTCTGGCGTTTCCCTCCGAGCACTACGAGTTGAAACCGGTCCATTTGGGCCTGTTGAGACCACCCACTCAACACGTGTCCTTTTACAATGGCAGTTCGCAAAAGATCCACTACGAGATTGATTTGGACAGTGTGAAGGCGTTGAATGCGGCCAATTGGGAATGGCAAATATTGACGGTGTTGAATCCAAAAGGTTGGCTCTGTAAAAAAAGTTCAATAAATATTTTAAAAAAACTATAATTAAGGTGTGGTGGAGCCAAACTCGTGTGGCGAGATTCAAATGAGCTTCTTGCCCCTTGAGGCACGTGACTATCACGTCGATTTGATCATTCGCATCAATGGTGGCCCGGATCAGATGATTCGCATCCGCGGTCGTGGCGTTGACCCATCACGCGCTGAATCTCCATTAGACGAGGCCTTCTTGGAGACAGGCGCCACCCGTGTCGAGAATAGTGAGCAACAGTATGCATTGAGTCAGGATCGCGTCAAACTTGGTCCCGTGCCACTTGGTTCACCCGTTCGACGCATTATTTTCCTTGAGAATCGCTCGGCGACGAATGCTGCCTTGTTTCAATGGAAACTGTATGACGAGCAGTTCATGTCGATTCGCCCACAGTCGGGCCAGATTGAACCAGGTGGACAACAGATGATTCGTATCGAGTACTTTGTTGCTGCCAACAAGTGAGTAGTGTACCAAAAAATAAAAACTATGTTCTTCTTAGTGAGCCCGCTTTCCACAATATTGAATCGTGTTGCGAGATCATTTCAATTGACAAGGTCAAACACTATCTGAATAACTTGGCGAATTGGGAAAAGGAGTACAAACGTCAGAACGAAGAGTTCACTATTGACGATAGTCTACATCAGCCAAAACAAGTGCGTCTGATTGAGTCTGCTGGTGAAATGCGTAGCTGCTCGCCATACTCAAAGTTGCCACCTTTGTCGCCACTAAAATCAGCTAAACAGCGACAGGAGCCAATCTGGATCAAGCCACGGCCACCGGCTCCAGAACAACTTCAGTTGACTGTTTCAGCTCGATCACTGACACGAGCCGAGTTCCTCGAGAAGTTCCCAAGTGAGTTCGATCAGTTCTATTCGAATGCAAGTGATCTGGGCCAAAAATCGACAGTCAAAAAGAATGACGAGTCAATGGTCACAGAGTGTACAGATGAGGAAGCACGAACGATGAAAACTATCTTGGCCAATGTCGTCAGGACACTGTTGGATGATAGCTACATGCAAGACATTCTGAAGGAGCAGATGAACGAGCAACCGGTT
>SCLD01100668.1:0-10442 GCA_004367895.1 Oikopleura longicauda | reverse complement strand
GAAGGCGGAACACACGCGTATTCTATCCGCACGTAATCCCCACGCCCCTGACAATCTCGTCACATTCGACTTTAACAAATACATCTTTATGCCCGGGCCCAATATTCAGCATATGGAGACGAACTACAAACGAAGTGTAAGTGATTACTACTAAATTAGAGTATTATATTCTTGCAGGGTACACTCATCCACCTCGAAACAGATGAAGCAATTGCCCAAATGAAACCCGAAGACACGGCCGACAATGAGCCAGAAGAAAGTGCATCAAAAACATCAGAAGTGGCTGAGTCCGGCTCACAAGCAGCGTCGGAGAGTGCACAAAACTCGCAGACATCAGTGGTAATGGTCGACAGTGAAAAACCAAAGAAAAAGGAAAAACTTATAAAGAATCAGTTCAATTATCAGGATCGCGGCACACAATCAGGCAAGTTTAACTGCTGAATCGCATTATATTTAATCCGTATAAAATTAGCCGTCCAGCCGCCAAGGCCAAAATCAATTCAAACTGATCCTCCTGCTCGGGTCGAATTGGACAATCAAGTATCCCAAGATGTTATTTACGATTTTTACGAAAAACACCTTGCCGAGATCCAAGCCGAGAAGGACAAGGCCAATACAAAGCAAAAATCATCGGACAAGGACAAGTCCGCTAAACGTAAGTTTATCTTTATTTGTCAAGTTTTACATGTAACGTTTTCGAAGGTGATGACAACAAGGAGGAAAAAGGCACGTTCAAGGCAAAGGTTGTCGAGCGCATGTTAAATCAAAATACATATGATCAACTGGCCGATGATTTCAAATACTTTGACGATCCAACTGATGGTCCGGAGAATCAAAAGGGCAGTTTACTCCCGCTCTGGCGGTTTGAGTACGAAAAGGCCAAGCGCCTGGCGGTGACGGCAATGGTATGGTGCCCGCAGCAACGTGACAACGATCTCATGGTTGTCTCATGCGGCTCATATGATTATGGCAAAGCGGTGAAAGGGTATCTTCTGTACTACAGGTTAGTTTTTTGACAAAATCCCGTTTAATTTAAATGTGATTAAGTTTGAAAAATCCGTCTTACCCAGAAGCCATTTACCAGTCCAACGTGGGCATCATGTGCTTGGACGTCAACCCGACCAAGAGCTACTTAACGGCATGTGGCCTGTACGATGGTTCAGTTGTCATCTACAACATGAACGAAAATCGCGAGACGTACCTCTTCCGCTCATTGCCAAAGAATAGCCACACTGAACCCGTGTGGTCAATCAAGTGGCTTGACAATGACGTCGAGGATAGACTCTGCTTTTGCTCCATCTCACCCGATGGCAAGGTCACGCTGTGGACGTTGAACAAAAACGAGCTCGTCCCATCGACGCTGCTTGAACTGCGCGAGAACGATCGCGCCCTCTCGGGCATTTGCTTTGCCTTTCATCCGACTGACTCGTCGTTGTACTTGTGCGGTACGGAAGAGGGCACCCTTTTCAAATGTAAGTTCAGTTTGAAATTGCAATGATAGTGACACAACCGTTCAGGCTCGACAAAGTATGTGTCGCAATATTTGGACGAGTTCAGGGCTCACGACGGTGCAATTATGTCGGTGAAGTGGAATCCATTCCATCCCGATGTCTACGCTACTTCCGGACAGGTTTAATTCGTTAATTAAAATAAGATTCTAATACGACTTTCACCCAGGACTGGACGTTGAAAATTTGGTCGACGAAAAATGGCTCCGCCCCACTGTTTAACTTTGAGCTGGGCGCATCCGTCAATGACTTGGACTGGGCGCCATACTCATCCACTGTTATCTGCGCGGTGACTGAGGGCGACAACTCAAAGGCCTTCGTGTATGACTTGTCCATCAACAAGAATCTGCCTTTGTGCGAGCAGTCCGTCTCGCAAAAGAAACGCACCCGACTAACCAACATTAAAATCAATCCAAAACACAAGGTGGTTATTGTTGGTAATGATCGTGGTGTGGTTAGCTGCTTCAAATTGAGCCCGAATCTGCGTAAGGTGCCGGTGAAATCGAAGAAGGATCCAACTCCCCTGCCTCGTAAGTTGTTTATCGTGCGAGTTTTTACCGACCACACTAATTTAGTTGATCCAGCGAAAGAATTCGAAAAGCTGAAGAAGGTTATGAACTACATGATTGACGAGTAAAAACTGTATCCATTACTCAAATAAACTATATTTATACAAAAAATCGTACTTTTCGAAAAAAACTAACCACTCTTAGCTAATTTAGTACAAGTGAGCACGATATGACTGGCCCGGTGAACCGTTCACCGTGAAGGCCTTCAAACTAATTTTAATTCCGAAAGAAGTCAACGCCAGCGGAACACAGGAGGAATCCGGCAAACTGAATGAATAAAAATTTGTGAAGGAAATACCAAAAGTTCTACTTGCATATTGGTGTCATATAGGCAGAGCAGTAGGCTAGTTATAAAATGGGTCGGGATAAAGAATAGGTTCGATCATTACATTCAAGACAAAAAATATGACTAGGCCTAAAGTGTGAGAAGAACTTCTGTGCTCATATTAAATAATCATGCCCGTTAGTTGGACAGTAACTGTGTAGTAACATAGTTATCGTCATGATGCTTTGATTAAAAATTAACACTAAAAGACGCTTGACAAAAGTGCATGTGATTGTGACTCAATTGTCGGGATGGATGAGAGAGACTACTATCTGTCTGTGTGGCTCCCATTATTCACTTTGCCGAAAAGCATATAATCTATTCTATTTCTGGTTGTTGTTCCATCAAAACGTCAATTAGACTTCTGTTATGGTTAATTAATGGTAATAAATACTTGCTTCTCTTTCCTCTACTCCCTTTCATCCATAATCAGTAAGTAGTAGTTGAACATATGGTGTCTACCGAACATCAAACGACAATTTGACAAAATGATCAAACAAAGACGAACCTGCAACACGGGGTACAAATTAGCCGGACATTAGCCCAATCAATAATCGTGTCACAGTCGACGTTCGTACGGTACTCCATGTGTGCAGAGTAACGATTATGGGAACGCCATTTTACAATCAATCTAATATGATTCTTGGATAATGCTGTGTTTTACTGACAGTTATGATTGCAACAGTAGTCATATTTACAAATGTCACTGGTTATACTGGAGCCCATTGCATCCGCTGCGATCAAAGAGATGAACCTGCCATTTCAATTATCTCGGTCCGAGCAGCAGGGGGTGTTTACTGCTCGTGGCTTTATGCCTGTCATTGATTAGGCCTGCAAGGATATCAGACCATTTTGTCGTGAACCAAGGAATTATTTAGTAATCTGTGTCGGCTTAGTAAAACACTACGTTTAGAATCGATAAGTGACCAAAAACATACATTTACTCCTTCTCAATTATTCTCTAATGGAAAATAGAATTTCGCCGGACCGGAATTATTCATCATTTAGGTTTTCGTCGGCGATTTTGATAAATGCGAGGAAACAACCACTAACACTAACTAATTAACGATTTCTGTCGCCAATGGCACACATTTATTCCGAGTGTGGTTTTGAATATGAAATGAACAATTCAAACGTGATTTCGTCGTCGCCCTGTTTTTTTCTGTGTGCAACATATTATGCCGCGATCATTGCTCACTACAGTCGCACAAATGGTGTTGCCAGATATTGAAACGTTGACTGGCTTGTGTAAATGTGATTATTTCTGTTTTGATCAAACATGCCTCCACCCCGCTGTTTTAAGCCAATTAACAATTTTGTAGTAGAGCATGTTCGATGTCGATTATCTGCGTCGATTCATCGTCATAACTTTTGATGATAAATAATTAACTTTAAAACGCTCAATATTCGTTGTCTTTACTCAATCGGGTCCCGTTGGCTCCACGCTAGTTCAAGTGGTTAGGGAGCCAATCAACAGACAGTAATGTGTGACGCGCCACCAATTGGCTCAATTTGGGTGCAAAATGGATATATGCATGAATGGTGTCTGCTAGTAGTATGCATGCCTGTGTTCAATTATACAAGCCCAACAAGGCTAACGATAATTGATTGCGTTTGGGCCACACCAAAAACGCGAGCGGCCAGACCTAGCTGGGCGTGTATGTGTGTTGTTTGCCTTGAGGCGATTAGAGAACAGTATGAAGAGATGGCGACGACTTTTGTGCAATTGAATAATTAACAAGATTTTTGTCTTCAATTGAAGGAACACAGTGTGCGGCGATGTAGAGCGTTGTGATTTGGCCCTCGGAGGTTGAGGGATGAGCGCGTTCGAGATGGCGCTAGAGAGCGCTAGCATACGCCTGACCAGCACTGATTTGCAACAATTACCATAATCATAAATTCGACGACACGATAACCGACAACTAAAAACCTAAAAAATGGCACAGGAAAACGAGATCAAAGACGAGGATAAAGTACTCGAAATGTGTGACAAAAATGACGAAACAGTTGACTGTGAGAGCTCGAAAGAATCTGAGGATGACAAAACAACAGAGGAACCCGAGATTGAACCAACGAAATCAGCCAAGTTTAGGTGAGTTACAACTATTTTTTTATCGTTTGATAAATTGATGTATTTTCAAGTATTGCATCGCTTTTGAGTATGGGCTCCAATAATGAAAGCTTGGCGCCGAACTTGGTGTTCAACCCGACGACAGCCGCCGCCACACTCAGCCAAATGCGACTATTCCAGGTGAGAATCTAATACACCATAGAGCAAAGACAAATACAGACAATTCAGGCCGGCCTTACCAACCCACTGTGGAATCCATCACTGGCCTCACTCTACTATAATAACGATCACTTGCTGCAGCTACAACAGAGGATTGCTCTCGGCACCGAATCATCAGCATTGCAACAGGAACGGATAGTCAATGCCAGGCAAGACACTTATGCCGCAAGATACTGACAGTTGATTATCCGGCAAATACAGTTATTATTACAATCGTTTCAACAACAGCAACAAAACCAGTCCGTCATACCACCGACCTCAAGTCACATGTCAAATCATATCAAAAGTAAGTCGTTAACCGCCGTGACAGTTGATTTCGACTACTTCGATTAATAGACAATAACTGTCAACGCCGCTCATTTTTATTGATCACCCAAAAAGTTGAGTAAAAAAAGTTGAATGTTTTTCAATTACAAGCCTAATGAGGTGAAAAAACCGCCGACCGTCTATATCGTTCAATTTCGTTATTTCTTTTCTCTTTCGAAAGAAAAGCAGGGGCGAGAGAGCATGGGGCGGCACTTCGAGCTCACTTCTCCGACACGCAACATATGGGAACTTCAATGAGCACTCAATATGTTTTGTTTGGTTCAAGCAAAAATGAGTTTGAACAATTCGATTTGACATAATTGCCCACTGTCAACCTAAACCCTGTCATGTTTATTTTACATTACAAATTGACCACTTGTTGCTGAATTGTAATAGTTAAATATTCATAAATCGTTTTTTCGGTTCAAATTGACAGTATCGTATGTTCTTTTTACATGGCTACTACTGAGTGATATAGTATGTCGTGTACTACTGTATATCGGCCCCAATTCAAAGTTTACTTTCAGCGTTCGTTCAAAATGCCACAGCCGAAAAAGATGATGATGAGCCGCCGAAGCTGTTTGAGCGTGTCGCTGATGAGGGCCCTGACACCAAGCAAAAGGATGATCCAGCAGAGGTGAGTCCGAGTGTAAACGCATTCAAACTTAACAACGAGTAACTTTACAGATTACCGATCTCATTGACGAGGACCGCGCATCACACTGCTCGTCAGATAATCAGGAGGGCACAAAAAAGAAGAAAACGCGTACTGTTTTCAGGTAAAAGAGGAATGAGTTGTTTAAAGTTGTTGTTGTCCAGTCCGCCCAAAAAAACAGTTAGTTGTAGTGCCGTTGTCGATTTCATTTTTATTTTGCTAAAATTGATTTGGCGGCCCGGCGGTGAATAATTTAGTGAAAAACACTTTGGAAATAATTAACGTTAAACGACGGCAACAAATTATTAATGGCTCGCAAATTAAAAACATTTTTAACAGCAGCAGCAGCAGTAGCACAGAGTGGCACACGCACACACTAACACACACTCACACGACCAATGTGTGGAGCGTTGAAAATAACAATATAATAGTTGACAGTAGTAGTATTGTCAAAATTAGTCGAATAAAATCGAACATGTAGTTAAACAATTATTGACAGTTAAATATAGGAGGGCCAAATAGAACGGACCCAAACTAAACGTTCTACTGTAACACGGAAAGCTCTCGATTAGGGATGATGAGTTATGATGTTCATTTGTCATTGAAGTTAAAAATGGACATATCTAATTGACAAATTCGAGCTATGTAATTATCTTTTCTCTTCGCTGATTTGCACGGCTGCTATTCTCATCTATTTCAAATAATTGATCCACTCAGAAAAAAGTCGTTAGAACACAGCCATACCACACATAATGTACACACGTCGTTAATCAGTAGAATAAATCGAAGATGCTCATGAATAAAAACGCCATTTTTAGTCGAAATCAAATCTATCAACTCGAGTCAACCTTTGATTTGAAACGATACTTGTCCAGTTCGGAACGGGCAACCTTGGCTGCATCATTGAACTTGACTGAGACACAGGTAAGCAAGAGTGGAGTATAATTTTTTTCAAACAAGTTTATTCTTCAGGTGAAAATCTGGTTTCAAAATCGCCGCAATAAGTGGAAGAGGCAACTGGCTGCTGATGCCAGTTCAACTGGGATGAAATTTCAGGTAATTACATTAATACAATGTGACAATAAGAGACATGTGACACACTTATGACATGATACCCATTTCAGCATAACTATCTCGCACCAATACTCAACAGTCAGTACTTGTCCGGAATCAATTATCTTAATGCAGTTGCAGCATCATCGAAGGGCACCACCCAGAACACGTCACCAGCGACGCAGAATGCACCTAACGCCGATAAGTCGGCATTACTCGAAAAACTGTCGACCTCAATTAACCAGAGCCTTGTTTCGGATGGCATTTCTAGCCCGTGAGCATCATCTGATCACTTTGAGCGTTATATCCAAGTTACCTTGTAAAGCTGTAAATACAAGTCAATTCTTTCCATAATTTCTTCAGTGTGTTTATTCCTTATCATACTTCTCGACGCAGTTGATTTTCTCACAGTGCTTCTTGTGACAGTGTAGATACAATCTGATTTCGTGTTAAAGTGCATGATAAATTCAACTTAAAAATGCTGCTTAGTAAGCACTAGGCTTACTGCAAATAATTTTAGTACGACTCCTGAACAGTTGCGTCAATGTCAGCTCTTCTCTTGTAGTTAGTTTACATATAAAGTCGGCTTTTTCCATAGTAGATCCTTAACCAAAGTGGATGATTTGGAACATTTGCGTGTAAATTGTAATTACCAGTACATGAAAGTTCATCCTCATCCTCAGTTCCAAACAAAATGGCACTCGACGTAGTGGGTTCACTTTCATGGCGAAAGTTTTGTGGGTGAAACCGGTTGTCAACCGGGGCGCCATAATGATTGTGGTTCTTTATTTGAAATATACTTACTGTCGGACCCTTGTCAGACGCCTGTGTCCACAGTAATACAAGTGTAGCAAGACAATATAAAGCCGATATTGTTAATAGGCATGACACAAACTATACAAGCGTATAATCAGATTAATCGTTAGTTGTATTACCTTGCATACAGTTGCCTTGAACTCACCCATTTTTCAAAATACCAAAAATATCTGCTACTTCGTATCGTGGCAAATGCCGATTTGAAGTCAGCTAAATCCATATGAGAAGCCCTTTGTGCCGCCACTGAAGCATGAACAGAAAACGCCCAACTCCCAGCCGGGGCGCGATGGGAAGTTTTTTCTGCTTGTCGTTTTAGCTGTACGTGTTCAATTCAGCCGTTCTCAATCAATTTGACGTCAAATGCACTCACAAGGTCTAAGGTGATTCTCAACTGTACCTTGTGGTCTATAATCAGTGAAAACAATCGATATAAATGTAGCTTATCAGGGACAATTGTGCTCAAAGCTAAGTGCACTACATATATTAAAACTGGATCTCATACGCAGTAACTTTCGACGCTCAAAAATGCAAGCAAATTTGATGTGGAAAGATTCTAGAACATCACCAGAAATCGTATTTACGTTTTGCCTTGTTCGATTCATTTCAATTTTGCGCTCCCCCGTAGCTGCATAAAGAAAGTAGAGGATATTACAGCAGCATCGCGCAGTATACGACATGAATCGCGCTATATCCAGCTATTCCGATGCCAGCTCGGTTGATGAGGAGACGCTGCTGAAGCAGGAGCTGTCGCGTCTTCAGCGACAATATCGCATCATGGAAAACGAGCGGAAAACAGTAAGCCTATATCTACTTTTAAACCAAACTTAAAACACGTCTCAGAATTGTCTTAACGCAAAGCACATGATGATGCGACAGCAAACCGCGATTAAACAGCTGGAGGGCGAAATGAATGAAATTGAGACGGAGATGAAGCTTGCGAGCAGCTGCAAGAACAAGAAACAGGACAATGAGAACTCCGAAGATCTCCAAAATTTCATGAAGGGCCAGGACGAGTATGCGCTGCGCATTCAGCAGGAGACGGAGGAGATTCAATGTGAGTTTTACGCGCGTTAAATGCATAAATTAAAACTGTGTTCAGCACTGGATCGTCAAATATCGGAGACAGAGGAGAAAATCAAGCAGCAGCATCGAGCAATGGGCGGCGTCCACAACTCACAGCAGCGTCACGTCACCACTCAGCACACTATTCGCGTTCTCGAAAACCGTCTGAACAAGGCAACTCGCGAATTTAACGAGATGCTCGCCAAGAATGCCAAGTTGCGCGAGCAGATTCAACATTTGCGCTCGCAACGCGGCGTGTTTGACACGATTCACAAGCGTCTCTTCAAGGATCTAGTGTCAAAGAAACGCGAACAGCTGGAACTGATTGAACAATCGACAATGGCATTTGATCAGCGCGATGAGGCCGAGCAGAAGATGGCGACGTTGGCCGATCGCAACCAGAAAGATATTGCCCAGTATAATATGGAGTACAAAGGTTAGTGAACATAAAATTTATCGGATAAATATCTGGTGACTTTAGAACTGATGCGACAATTGGATCATGATACGGCGTTGAAAAAGTTCCTGCTTGACAAGGCCCAAGAACGAACCGAAATGGCCGAGGGCCGCGCCAACGAGCGCAAGAAGAACTTTGAGGAGAAGTCGGAGCGCCAGGCGGAGAAGACGCTGAAGGAGTATCTGACCGCATTCAAGGATATCCAGAAAATAACTGGCGAGGATCGCACTGAGAAACTTGTCGAGCGTTTCATTGAAATGGAGGACCAAAACTTTGCCATGTTTAGCTGTGAGTGAAACATTAGTTTTTTCGTTTAAAAACTTATTTTAAAAATTTACAGATGTCAACGAGATCAACGATCAACTCGAGAAGCAGAACGATGAGATTCGCGCGCTCGAAAACGAGATTCAGATTTATAAAGCCGATGCCGAGGAAACTATTGAACAGAAAAAGTCAAAATTGAAAGATATCGAACTTGTCTATAACCAGAAATCGTCTGAGCATGGCAAAATGCAGCTCGAAATGCAGGATCAGGAGCGTCTGCTAGAGCAGCTGCGCGTCGGCATCAAGACAATATTTGAGAATACAGGTACTTTACAACTGTTTGAAAATTGTGACCAATTACATTATTACAGACTGCTCAATGAGCGCAATCGCCAATCGCTTAGGCAACCAGAGCGACGTGACCGATCAGAACATAATGGACTATTTGTCGGCAATCGAGGAAATGGCCAACGATCTCGTCAAGCGACACATTGTCACCGCCGACAGTGACGACTCACTTGCCCGGGCCACCTCACATCGGCAGCAATCGGACGAGTTGAACGGGGCACCCGCCGCCGATGATCAACAACCAACCACTCAACAGGCGCAAACTGATCAGGTTTAACTATCTTTAAAAAGATTAAAATACAATTAAACTTCAAAATTCAGCCTCAAGTGAACAACGACTCGGAAATACTCGATCTGATGTCCATCCGAACACAAGCGGCGGCGAATGTTCAGGCGCGCGAGAAGGAGCGCATGATGGTCGGCGGTGGCAATGCAGCCGATGGTGGTGGCAAGCAGCCGCAGATCATTGCCAAAGATAACAAACGCAACAAAGCCAAAAAATAAATTACTATTTTCCCTTTTCCTCTTCTTCTTTTCCAAGACTTGATCATGAGAGCGTTGTTTCATTGAGATGTGTTTTCGATGTGTTCGAGAGAGAAACTAAATTACACTTTACATAGAGAGTTTAAAGAAAATGAGCGGCGAAATCAAAGACTGGCTCTTCAAGTGGCTGGCGAAACAATCGAAACCGGCGCCAGCCTTTCACATACAACCAATGCAGGGCCGTGGCCGGGCTCGATTCAAGGTTGACTTATTAATAATTATTTTACATTATAATGAGTTTGAGTA
>SCLD01100657.1:0-10443 GCA_004367895.1 Oikopleura longicauda | reverse complement strand
GTGTAATGAGACTGTAGAACGGACCAAAATCCGAACAACGTACCAGACCAGATCACGGACAGGTACGGATTTTCGGCCCGGAAATGGATGCCTTGGCAATAAATGTCGAACGATGATGAAAGACCAAATTATTATTTATTATCGCAAGATAAGCAAAAAAAACGCAAAAATGGCCACAGAAGGCGCTGGAGAGCAAAATCGGAAAAAAGGCGCTATCTAGCATTTAATTATCTTATGACCTTTATATCACAAAAGCCTATACTAATAATATAAAACGAAATTATCGTCTTGGAAAATCATAAATCCAAGTTTTAAAAAAGTCCGAAACGTCCGCAAACGGCGCTAGAGAGCAATTTTTTTAAAATGCTCATGTTACTACACATAACTTTTCATGGGCAATTCAAAAAAACAAGATATAGAAAAATCCATCGAGTCAATTCGTCTGACTCGTCAGTTCCAGTTTACAAAAAAACACTTAAGTCCATAGGTAGAGTCAATTCCGTGGAGATAGTGAGTTTTAAAAAGTTCACATGAAATCACTCTGAACCTCATTATGGGGCATTTCGAACCCTAAGAGTTCAGTGGTGGTGTCTGATTTTTCGTCACGTGATATTCCGGTTCAAACCCCCCAAATCTTAGTGGTAAGTTTTTCACTACAGTTAGTACAGATTTGAAGCTATATTAAAGTTTTATAGGGTATGATCCATAACGTATGGATAGGGTGAATTTCGAGAAAATTCAAAATTTTCATTTTTAAGCCTAAATTGTCATTTTCTATAATTTAGTGATTTTCCTGAAAATGGACATTTCAATAATGACTATTATCAAGAAAAATTTTGAAAATCATATAAAGGGTGAGTTCGTAAAAAACCAAGAATTCATCCTCGTTATGATTTTTGATCAAAATTGACAATTGAGGCTTAAATATGAAAGTTTTGAAATTTCTCGGAATTCACCCTACGTATGGACCATAGGGCAATATCGTGACCACACGAGCTAAAGAGTAAAATAATGGGATATTTTCTCGACTAAACGATTTTATATTATATCTATATATGCCAAAATATTAAATTTCCTGGTCCCTGTTTTTCACTTATGCTTGAAATTCTAGAAAAATTCTGAAACTAATCCTGTTTGCATCTCTGCTCTCTGACATTCGTAAGAAAATCATTTATCTGGGTCCAAACGGCAGTTCCAGTTTACTAAAAAATCACTAATATTTTATCGCAAAATGCCTGTAGCGCCTTCCAGTGGCCGAAATCTGATAAACTGATGTGCTCAGCAAATTCCTGGTGAACCATAAAAGTAACGGTTTTACCATAAAACCCCTTTTATGACTTAGGTATTTAAGTCAAGGTGGTTAAAAATAACCAGTTCGTATTGTGATTGTTAAATTATCTTATTCATATAAAATTGTCAACTCATTTACGGTAAACAGCTGATAAAAGAATTTTACCCAGGATTTTTTTTTATTTCATCGACGGATGCATCATGAAATTTCAGGGGGAGTCTCTTGAAATATTTTGGTGACTTCGATGTAAAAAGCCCTGTTCAAACTTTTTAGACGTCTCTAGCATTGTACTGCCACACTGAATGGTGACTGTAAAGCACTGTGTCGTCATCGCTAGAAGATATCGTATTTCAAAACAAAAAAAATGCGTAATAGTCCGGGAACTTCACCCAGCGTGTTTGGCGGAAACAAAATCCATATGTTGCCATAACGTTAAATTTAAAACACTTTTTGAAAAAAATTCTTTTGGGAACTTCACCGAGCGTGTTTAGCGGAAACAAAATCCAGTTTTGTTATATATAATTAGCCTCTCGCTTTGCGAGGGGCGCGCTCGAGCTATGCGAATTACAAATATTCTTTATGGTGTTCTTGGAAATGAACATCAGTCCTGTTTTTACCCCTTTTAAATAAATACCCTTTTTAAATAAGACCAGTTTGATGTTACACTGGTGACTGTCGTTAGAGACAAACCTACGTATAATATATACTAACAGAGATGAAAACTACAAAGACCCCCGAAGACTGTACGCTTTCAGAGTTAGAGAATTTTATTCTTGCACATAACTTATCATTGCCATCCAATTCAAACAAGGTTTTATATCGACAACTTCTTTTGAGGTTATCAACAGGTATTTTGGACTCATTACACAGAGAGAGAATTACTATCGAAGATAATTCTTTTTCTGGTAAACTAAAAAAACAGTGGGGAAAAATTTTTAACCGTGGTAATAATTCGGTTCATTCTGAACCGGTAGCAGTTGGTCAGGATCAGATGTGGAATCGTCAAACTCGATTTGCACCATTCGAGTCCCAATATGAGGATAATATTGAACATGAAATAAGTTCTCAGCTTGATGCACTTGAACTTGAAAATAATTCGTTTGATCAGTCAGATGTCGTTTACGCAAATGTTAATCGTCCATCAACCATGTCGCCACAGGAGAATTCATATGCTCCACCATTGCCACCAAAGTCCTATAGACTTAAACCTGAAAATACACGTTATTTGGATCAGAGTTCACCGGACCTTGGCCGACCAAGTTTACATCAAAATGTAAATCGACCATTTATGGACACCACAATTGAACCTAACCTTAAAAAACGTAGAATGGAGTTTGAAAGACAAGGACCGTTTCAATCTACCCCGGGTCGAAAAAGACAGGGTGCTTTTAATAAAACCTATCATGCTGAAAATTTATTCGCGCCAAATGATAATGAGGTTTTCAGAAAACAATTTTTACCAAGAGAGATCCCTAATTTAAATCATTCTATTCTTCCCTATCAACAGAATATTTCAAAACCAGCTCAGGTTTCCATGGCTCAACCGGTTATTCCTTCTTACAAAACTAAATTTACCACAATGTACAAAGAGAAAGATTGTGATATTGAGCAATATATTACCGCATTACAACGTTGGAAGCGGCTTAATTCTATCCCAGATGCCATTGCTATTTCAGCAGGCTTACAAAATTTTGCATCATGTGAGTTAGCTAATTATACCGAATCGGGTTTAAGTTCGGAAGCATTTGAGAATTTTGAAGTTTTTTCGACGGAATTACGCAAGCTCTTAGGGCGAACGTCTGAACAATGGCTTGACACGTTTGATTCTTGTCGACGAAAACCGTCAGAATCGACATTTACATTTTTTGCGAGACTTCAGTCTATACTTAAGAGTGCTTTGAAAATTTCTGAGTTTTCAGAGGAACATAAACGTTTGATTAAACGAAAATTCTTGAAAAGTGTTCACCCTACATTACGTGGTCATTTGGAACTCAGAGAAATTGAGCCAACTTTCGAGGAACTGCCTTCATTGGCTAATAAAATCGAACTCAGTCTTGATCTTCCTAAAGGAAGCACAGTCGAAATTCATAATTTAACGGAACCACCTAAGGCAAGACCATCAAATCACCGTTCTTTTCCAACGAGTAGAGAACCTTGTCATATATGCCATTCTGGATCACATACAACTGATTTTTGTTTTGGCAATCCAATGTCAAAAAAATATGATATTGAAAAATTCAAAGCCATTCATAGGCCAAAAAACTAAATTCTCCAAGTGTCGCTAATGTAAATACATCCTCAAGTTCTCTTCCACTAGTGGAAGCTTTTTTGTCAAACAATTTATTACATGGACTTTTGGACTCAGGTTCGGGAGTTTCTTGTATAAATTACTCTTTTGTAAAATATTTGAAACATTCTTTTAATTCGGCTGATAAGAATGTAATTCGAGTTTTTAATAATAATCAATATATGTCCGCTGGAACAGCTGATGTTGAACTTGATTTTGGAACGTTTAAACTTTTCCTTAAAAGAGTTCATATTATAAAAGACTTGAAGTACGACTTTTTAATCGGTATGAATCATATAAAATCTCTCGAAATTATGAAAGATGGGCCAAAAATGCGAATCAAGCTAAATGGTCATCTTATCAACACTAATTATTACCAAAATCAGTTTTTTCTTGTTAATAATCTAGAAATTCCAGGCGATTCTATTGCGTATGCGCCAGTGTATGCTCGTTTTGATCTTCCGAAAAACGATTTGTATATTTCTGGGAGAACAAATCTACCATCAAAGTATGGTAACATTGCTATTTTTGATTCAACCTGTCAAGGTTATTCGCCAAAAATTCTCATTATCAATCAAAGTTCAACGCCAGTGAATTTACCGAAAAATTTGCTAATTGGTTCAACTTCAGGTGTGAACGATGTGAACTTACTTATTGAATGTAAAGATAAAAAGAGCGAAACAATTCGCCATGAGAAATTTTTGAGAGAGCGAAAAAATAAATTCAAAGTCATTGAAGAACCAGATGTTGTTTTTGGGGATAAATTAGACGCGAAACAGAAATCGCAGATAAAAAATATTCTCAAAGATAATTATGCCTCTTTTGCTTATGATAAATTTGATTGCGGTTTGGCTCGAGGATTTCGATATGGAATTCAACTTGAAGATCCAAATTCGAACTTTTTTGTACCACCGCGGCGAATCAGTCCAGCTAAATTGCCTGAGGTCAGAGCTCAACTTCAGAATGAGTTGAAACACGGTCTCATTAGTCCGATATCATCAAAATTTAACCATCCGTTAGTGCTTGTACGAAAACCGGATGGAGGATTGCGTATTTGTTCAGACTTACGTAAGCTTAATTCAAAAATGGAAGTTCAAAGATATCCTATTCCGACAATTGATTCGATTTTATCTAATTTGGGGACAGTTTTGGCGGGTTGTAAAGAATCGGAAGTGTTTATCGCGTCTTTTGATATAATCCAAGCCTATAGGTCATTAGAAGTTGACGAAGCTTCAAAGGAGATGTTGGCTTTTTCTGTGGAGGAAAGTATGTATACACATGAGCGAATGGCTTTTGGCCTCGCAGACGCTCCATCCACGTTTTCATTTTTGATGCGAAAAATACTTAATGAGGTCCCAAATTGTTTTAATTACTTAGATGACGTTATAATTGTTTCACGAGGTTTTGATGAGTTTACGTCATCGTTGAAATGTCTACTTAAAACTCTTTTGGATCATGGAATTTTATTGAAACCATCTAAATGTGCAATCGGTTTGGACCAATTACCCTTTTTAGGCCATCTTATTACCACCACTGGGATAAGAATTCAACCGGAAAAGGTTGCCGCTATTAATAATCTTCGACCGCCAATTAACAAGGATCAATTGCGATCGCAACTCGGAATGTTTAACTTTCACCATTCAGCCGTTCCAAATCTTTATCTCATTTTGGAGCCATTATTCAAATTACTCAAATTACATGAACGGTTTGAATGGCGAAAAGAACATCAATCAGCGTTCAATAAAGCGAAAGACGCTCTTATTCACGCAAACGAACGTGTGCATCGCGACGGATCTCTTCCGCTTATACTTAATGTTGATAGTTCGAACACCGGATGTGGCGGCGTTCTTTATCAAGCGCGTGATGATATACTTGAACCACTTGCCTATTTTAGCAAAGTGTTTACTCCGGCTGAACGGAAATTGCCGATTCGGACAAGGGAACTAATTGGTATTGCTAAAAGTGTTAAACATTGGGAAAATTATGTGATTGGAGAATCTTTTTGTGTTCTTAATGATCACCATTCTCTCCGTTGGCTTCAATCAACTTCCGTTGATGGGTTGTGCATACGGTCACGTAATATTTTATGGTACTTAAGTCATTTTGATTTCAAGTTCTCTCACATCAAAGGAACAGACCCCAAGAACAAAATTGCGGATTGTCTTAGTCGTGCTTCGACATTTGTCGGACTTGACATATCCGAAGAGGATGATTATGAACCCGGCGATGATTTTCGAGATATTAATTTGTTGGAGATCAATAATTTGACTGAGGACGCTATTTTTGAACCCGATATTTTGAAACTATTAGAAAATAACTTTAATATTGAAAATTTCAAGGCCAAACAGATGAACGATTCTCATATTTCAAGGCTTATTAAAAGCGGCGAGTATTCGGTTGATGATAAATTAGTTCTTGCGCCCGATGGGAAAATACCGATACCTAATGAATGCGCGCACAGTGTGATTAATTTCTTACATGTGCGAAAGTTGCACATGGGTGTGAACAAATTAAATCAATTTTTGAAGAAATATTTCATCATCAAGAATTTTAATGAGTATGCCAGTCAAGTAATTAATGCCTGCATCGGCTGTAAAGAGACAAAATCTTGGCCTAAACTTCGACCTGACCCTCAAGTCAAACCTGATATGACGCAACTTCCCATGGAAAAATGGTATGTTGACATCGTTGATTTTGGTCAAAAATCCGAGAACGGAATGCGCTATGGGCTAACGATGCTAGATGATCTAACTCGTTTCCTCGATTGTGTTCCACTTCCGGACAAGTCCCAACAAAGTTGTAGCCGTGGGCTGATTACACTTATCGGAAGATGGGGTGTCCCCGATCATATTGTTAGTGATAACGGTAGTGAGTTTATACATGAAACTTCTAAGTTACTAGAATCAGTTTTTCAAATCCATCACAGTCGAATAAGTCCCTATAATCCGAGGTCAAATCACGTTGAACGTGCTCACCGAGCTATGAAAACTCTTTTTCAATTACACAAAGTAGAACTTGCTAATTGGGATAAATGGCTTCCGATTATTCTACTTGGCTATAATTCAACTATTCATTCAGCGTTACCCTCATTAAGTCCCTCTGAAGCGCTCTTTTTGCGAAGACCAAAAGACGTTTTGACCTTGAGTCTCAAAAATTTACGTCAGAACTGGCTTGCCAGATTTCCAGAGTTGGAAAGTTTTGAGTCTTTGGCGCGTCACGCCGCGGAACGGAAATTAGACAAACTTGAGCTTGTCTCAAAAGCCCCGAAATTATTGAATATCAACGATCAAGTGCTTGTTTATCGGCCATTACCATTTGGAGCATGTAAAAAGTTATATAATCCTTGGAGTGGTTTGTGTACCGTGAAAGAGAAAACGTCCCCGGGCGTTTACCGTCTAGAGTGCAATATTACTGGTCGTAGGTTTAAAAGAAACATAAGATTAATTCGGAAGGTTGAAAAATTGACACCCCTTGAGGCTAGGACAAGTGAGAACGTTGGCGTTGACCCAACCAAAGAAAATGAAATTGACCTCAATCCTGATCCCTCTAGTGTCGATGAAGAGCAACCTCCTGTTCTTCCTCCGAAATTATCGAAGAGATCTGGAAGAACCATTACTAAACCGCTCAGATTTTTGAATTAGAGAATTTAATAAGAAGAAGTTGAATAAGTGAGTTGAATTAGAGAAAATGAAACTAATTTTCATACATGTGCTTCTCGATTGGGTTGCCTTTGTTTTTGGTGATGGCCCTGATTTTTATGTAAATAAGAATCTTGGCTATGCCCGAAGCAATACGCCATCCACAAAGCTAGTGGTTGGTACCTCGGTTCCGGTGCGGTACAACCTTCGGTATCAAAACAGCTTAATTTCCGAGCAGGAAATTGTTGCTGATATCGGAGAACGTGTCGTCGCTTGTGATACCGAAGATTTGAATTTGGCCATAGAGAAAATAAATGACCTTCTGTCACAAAAATTCGTGACGATTTTTAAAGAATTGGAATCAGAGATGAAGGGGCGGTCTGATAGATCTATCCCTGTGTGGGCTATTCAGGCGGGAGTATCCGTTGCAGTGCCATTGCTTACGAAAGCGGGGTCTTACATTGTTGATTGGGTTTTCGGTAAAAAACGTGAGAAACAAGTATCACGCGCCGAAATCGAACGACAACAGGCCTTGGCAACTAAATGGATAAAAGAGAGCACTCTTGAACTTTGTTCTTTGTCGGACCAAATGCGTAAACAAAGAATAAATGACATAGGTGCTAATCTCTTAAGAAAAATGGAATCCGAATTACAATTGAGTCTGGTGGATTTGGCTAGCGATGACTTGCCCACAAGGCATCTTATCAATGCATGCATGACTGTAAATACGATGTTGTCAAGTGGCCAATGTATCATACTAATCAAAGAAAGTAAGTCAATGTTTTCCTATTTTCTTGAGGATATCAATCTTGTGGGAGAGGACGAGGCAGTTGTAACACTTATTTTACAAGTGCCAATTGTCAGTCGCGTACTCAGAGGTTACTCTTTTATAAATATTGGAAAGCCTCATGTCACTGCCGAGGGCAATAAGTGGCTGTTAGGAGCAAATATTCCCGACATGGAACTGCTTAATGGGCAGTATGTCAAAATTCATTCATCGTCATCGGAAGATCAAGTAGTTCCGTTGGAACTTGTACAATACGACTTTTCTTTCGACGAAGACTGTTTAAAAGTCGGGAATTCAGATAATCAAGATGGGTATTGCGACGTGTTTTCAAAGAGAGTTTTTTCCGATATTAGCCTAAAAAGTTTCGGAAATTTCCAATTGATGGCGACATTCTTAACATGTTATGTAAAGGATTGTCAGTCGCAATCGGAAACAACTCTTTTTGAACCCGGCGTTCACGCACTGACGTTCGAAGCAAAAATCATTCAATGTGGTCAGTCCACGTTTGATCTTTGCTCCGAACCATTTTTTGAACATCTCGAGATAAAAGCGGACAATTATTCAGTACCAATTAATTATGTTCATCAAAGATCGAATGAAATAGACATATCGATATTTGATGAAGATAATTATCTGGGACATGAACAAGTTGGGCCGTTTTCATTCAGAGTCATGTTAATTATCTTCATTACCTTTGTTTTTCTCTCTCTACTGATTTTCATATATTTTATTTGGCTGAAGTTAACAAGAGTTAAATACGAACATGCCTTAGGGGCAATACGTGCTTACTAAAGAAAGGGCATAAAAGATGTGACTTGAGTCACCAATTGAAAAAAAATATTTAACAAAAAAATAAATGTTGACTTCTGTCACCAAATAAAAATGTTAAAAGATGTGGCTTTAAGTCACCACAAATTTTCTGTCCATCTCACTTATATCAATTTAAATAAAAAAAAAAGGTCGATTCAATATTGAATCACTTTTTTCTAAATCACTATCACTAGAATTTAGTGATCACTTAATTCTCAAACCTCAATTCTTGTTCAAAAAATTAATCAACCAAAAATGTTTCAAATTTTTAAAATTTGCCGAAATTTAGAGCAAGTTAAAGACTCGAAAAAAACTCTTACAGTATTTTTGTTTAGAACTAACTGTTTTCAACCGTGTATGAATAATGCCGACTGGTTAAAAGTGCAGAGGTTAGAAAACATTAATCACCATGGAGTTTATTTTTCGATCCCTAATTGAACAGCTATTGATAAGCTTGGTAATAAACCCTTACTCTAAAGTTCTTAGCCTCTAGGAACGTTTAGCGAACTTAACTGAATAAGTTTTAGCATGTGTGAGGTTCCTGCGGTAATTATGCGGTAACCAAGCTGTAAAAAGCTCGGTTGTTGCATGGCTGGTCCAACTTATTTAAACTTAAGTTGAACACAAATTTTTAAATTTGAAATATTAAAGTTTGATTATCCTGGTCGATATGATTTCGATGTCTCACCCTTAGACCTTAGAAAAGTGAATTATTATAATTTATATAAAACAAATGAATAAGAATTCACTCTTTAATTATTGTTAACACCATTTTATATCTATGACTCATAGGTCATGACTCATAACTTACCATTTTGTAGCGTTCACTGCATTTGTTCGCTGCTTTGTCTCATCGCGCTTTGTTCTGCATCTTTTTCGTCCACTTTTATGGTGTTTCAAAAATATCGACAGTATATTCAGATTTTATAAGTATTATATTTCGACTACTTTTGACGACGTTTAGTGTTTGTTAATTTGATACACCTCCTTTACTACTTAAGTTCATGTGAGCGTCGGCTGGAACTCGTTATTTATGAGGCTCCTCAGCAGAGAAAATGTTTCTCTAGGCCGTAAATTCAAGATTTTTCTGAAAATTTTATTTGTTAATCTGTTTAAACACTTTCAAATGTATTTGGTCGCCGTTTTGGAAAAGAAAAGAAAAAGAACTTACGTTTAATCAATGCTGGTGCTGGTGGGTGTGGGTGTTCGTCAGGTGTGCAACTTCAGCGATACTTGGATATTTTCTCTGTATTATTTTTCTGTTCTATTTTTTTCAAATCGCATTTTAAACTCGGTTTCACCCTTTTTGGGATTTGCTCATTGTCCAAAACTCTCAAATTTAAAGTGAGTTTTAAAATTGACAATAAGAGTTTCGAATTCAAAAAAAAGGTTTCAGGCCAATGAACCAGAAAAATAAGGTTCTTCGGAAAAAACCTGGTTTTCAGGTTCATAATCATTGTTTATAATCCGAATTCACGCTTTTTCGCGCGAACAAACCCGTTTTCCCCTTGAACATCGGGTGGGGCCGAGGTGTTATATATAATTAGCCTCTCGCTTTGCGAGGGGCGCGCTCGAGCTATGCGAATTACAAATATTCTTTATGGTGTTCTTGGAAATGAACATCAGTCCT
>SCLD01100646.1:0-10452 GCA_004367895.1 Oikopleura longicauda | reverse complement strand
GTCACACCTGCGAACAAGTTTTTTAAATTACAAAAATACTTTTTAAAAAACATTTTTCAGTTAAACATCTAAAATATTAGACTAAAAATCAGGGCTAAACTTAACTTTTTATTCGAAATGGTCTATTTTTATGAAATAATGATTTATTTTTAACGCAGGACAATTCTGATTTCGTCCCTGATACACGGGTGGACCATTTTGCTTTAGTGGAATTTTACACCACCAACGCCTTTTTTGTATGTAAAAATTAGAGAAGATGAGGATTTTAGCTGACCCAAGGGTTTCCTAGCACTGTTTCGACTTTTCTAAATCAAACTTATTTAAAGCTTATGTAAACCGAATTTATCTGATAAGTCGCTTGAAGCTGATTCCTATTCTATCATAATTTCATCCACCGTTATCAAGATTTTTTGTTTGTACTGGATTTTGCGGTATTAAAAATTGTAATTGATATAAAATAAGTGCAAGGTTATAGAACTGAATTGACCGGGCACTCGGGAATGGGTTTCGAGTCGAAACTTTCGACCATCTGAATCCTCTATAATGTTCAATCTAAACATCGTGAAAAACTTAACGGTTAAAGCGGCTAAGGATCGAGTCAAGCCACTTTATAAATCATGATTTTGTGAAATCAAGACGCCTTTTTCGAGATTTCAAACCTTTATATTCTTCAAAAAAGTGATGAATCAAGGGGATGGTGACCTAAAAATGAAATTGTAATAAAGGATTCAAAACTTGTATCAAAATAAGTCTTTTTGCACTAGTTAGAAAAATTCAGTTCTTTTTGGGTGATAAGGGTTGATGTTTTATATCATATAAATTATATGCTTGAAAAAAACCTTCGTAGAAGGCCATTTGAGGTCGATTTTAGCATTTTTGAGTCGTTTTTAGCATTCATTTTCCAGTTCAAATTTGTTTAGTCAAATTTAGCATTGTATTTCATTATATGATATAATGAAATAATTTATATCAAAATAACCCGATTAATTTTTAAATTTTGATTTTTGAACATTGATAGCACGGGAAAATAATTTTAAATGGCTTATCCAAGAACATATTTTTAAAATTATGCGGTGTCAACCGTGCATAATAAAGGAACGCCAAGGAAATGTTAAATCTAACACCGTCAATCAGTAGAACGCCATCAAGAAATTTGTGAATATTCACGTAAGCACTCATGGTATTAAGACAGTAGAAAAAGTGATTTCAAGTTTAAACTTATCATGGTAGTTCGCAATGAGCTCTCAAAATCAGTAATTTATGGTGCATTGGTACCTCCTTACGTTAAAAAACTACATAAAGATATAGATTTAGTTCATGAGAAAATGACATTTTCGAGTGTTTCATTCCATGCTTATCTTTAGCGATTATAGGGCGGATATAAACTTTGTATTCGGATTTTCCCATCGGATTTTGATTCAAGTGAAAAAAGGAAATTTTCAAAATTTTTGTGAAAATTTTCGCATCGTAACCGTTGATCTCATTTTACAAATCCGAGGATTAGGTCGTTTCAAGTGGAAGACACTTTGAGAGCTTACTTAATCCGTTAAAATGAATGTAATTAAGTCAATGACGTCGGTAAATACCGGTAAAATACGCGTACATAATGTTACTTAAATTTATTTTTAGTTTATTGAACTTGGAGAGTCCAGCTTTACCATCAAGTCTGAGATTAAAGGAGAAGAACTCAATCACGGAGGAGTATCCATTTTGGTTTAACCAAACAATACAGCTGGATGAACTAGACGTTTCTACAAATTCAACCAACGAACAAAGAATAAATATCCCATTCCACTATAGGATTTGATTTTTAACTTACTTGTCCAACTGTTCGGCTAACAGACATCTCTCAGTTTTCTCTCTGAGAGTTTTTTTTTTGAAAAAGTTGAGATTTGTTTTTGAAAAAGATGAGTTTTTTGAGATTTACTGAGAGTCTTCTAACATTGCGAGATCTCTGTGAGCCTAAATGTTCAGCTTTGGTAAAAATTCGAAATCGATTTCAAAGTTCTAATCGAACATATAATCAATTCCTGACATGTTGGTACGAAGAAATTTATCCCGCAGAGGATCTCCCACTCAAATCACGCATCGAGAACAAATTCGTATGCATATATAAATATTTGAATTAGTGGGATCATAATTATGGTTAACTTATCTATATATATATATTAAATTTTTAAAGGGAATTAGTACGTCTTGTACTCCTCAAATCCAATTCAATTTGACTGATATGGTGGATGCTGATACAAATGATCCTGCTGCAGATGAGCCAGATGCCGATCTAGATGTCTCTGAATATGAATTTCTTCCGAAAGTAACTTTCAGAGAGCATCAGCTAATGTTTTACACTAATGGTAAGTTCAATTTTAACTAAAATGATCAATTTTTGGGATATTTGAGGAATAATCAAATAAGGTGAACCTTGTTATAAAAATTCACATAAGTTTGATTTGATTTAAATAAATGCATCCAATCTGCATTGTAAATTCATATTTGGAAAGATTGATTATGTAAATTATGTCTTGAGATCCCGCAAATGTTCACCTGTCAATTTTTGACTCAGATTCACTTTTAATTCCATTGAAAGTTGAGTGTTCAAATTGAAAATCAGCCACCGCCGACAATCATAGATTTCTTGGCCATAATTTGACTTTTCAGAAACTGCCAATTCAACTCTGACCGAAGCATGCAACGGTGATTTCAAACAAAACTTTTACATTGATATTGATGCTGAAGCTGAAACTGGTGGTGTTCTTGAGTTCAAACTTTTAGGGGCTAATGGATCAGTTTGCTTGTCCCAACGAAATTCTGACTGTGATCTGTACGGTTTGAAAAATAATCAGGATTGTGTTCAAAACTAAATGAAATATTTCCTCCAGTTGATTTTTGAAGTACATATTTCTCGAAAAATCTTTAACGATGAACTTTTTTTTGCCATTTTTTTAACACAGTACTAGTCATTATATTTGCCTCAACCAAAATCTGGAACCTGGTTAATCGATTTGGGCAATGTGACATGCATCGATGAAGAGCTTAAGTTCAACTTGACGATGAATGGATGCGTAGATTCTTGTGGAGAATACGACGGGCGGGGTGAATGTATGACTTACTACACGGAAGGAAACGTCATTATGTCCACCTGTAATTGTAAAGCAGGTAATTATATCCTCAACATTATGTTAATAATGCTAACGGTAGTGATATACTTTCACTTCACGTACCCGGTAACTTCCGTGGGACGAGGCGAACGTCAATGCTCCGATGGAAGTTCCATCATGGAACCCTCTTTCGAAGTATTTTCGACTTTAAAACGTGGAAACCTATAGGTTGAACCATCTTAGCTTAAACAATTTCAAATCCCTTGTAGAAAAAACGCATTGGTTTCAATTCGAAATAATGTTTGAACGGTTTATTCTATTAAGCTTTTCAATATCCTTATTTAAAATGTTCCAACTGTCTCCCATTTATTAATATCGTTCATGCATATTTCATATCAATTTATATTTCTGCACGTTGGTAATCATGTTTGTTCATGTATCGGTAACCCATGATGGTGGCCGGTTTGACTGGTGTTGTAAATAGCTAAGGAGGAAATCTTCATCATGTTTTTGCGGTTAATTTGAAATCGTCATTTACTGAAAGAAGCAACTCATTTCGAGGGACAGCTCTTCGGAAGTCATTTGTAGTTTTTGAGATTTCAGAATAACATTACGTAATTTACATCCTAGATCTGTTCTTTAATCAGTTCTAGCACGGTTTGATCGACTTTAGAATCCATTTCTGTCGTTATAAACTGATTGATGGTCGGTTACATAATTAGTTTGAAACATGACTTCACAAAATACCAAACAACCATGTAAATAATTATGCATCACTAAGACGTCATCAGTAATCAGGCGAAGAAAAAATGAGATAAAAATGTTTGGGAAATTCGACTCGAATTTTGTGTGTTATAACATCGAAGATACGTAGTTTTCTATCAATGTATAAATTATATCAATTAAAAAAAGCATACAAATTATAACTCTATACAGATTTGATAAGCTTAAGCTGCTCAGTGGCTAAAAATACTAAAGCAGGATTTTAAAAAGCCCAAAATATCATCTCGAGCACGTTCAGAGATTTTGGTTTAAAATAAAAAGCGGAATAATTGCATATGCTTTAAGTTACAACGTAGAATATGTTGCTTCCTCCCTTTGCCTCCACGTAATTATCATTTTAGAGGCATTGAATTATAATTCGGGATTTCGATCAATGACACATCAACTTTCTGTCCATTTTATTTTTCACTTCCGGTTTTAAATTATCTTAATTAGAAGTGTATTAAATAGTCATTTACTGGAATTGATATTTTAATATTCTGTAAAAAAAATTGAAATAACCCAATTTTAAGGATATTCCGGATACGGATGTTCAAATGATGACCATGCAATGTCAATCCAATTTCAACTGGTGCAAATGATGTTGCTTACGATGTCAAATTTGTTTTTCCTTCCAGCAATATTTATTGGATTTTATCGACGATATTGGCAAGAAACAACAGTATACATAGTGGCTATGGCTACTTCAACTCTTT
Organism: Oikopleura longicauda; assembly: GCA_004367895.1. Taxonomy (NCBI): domain Eukaryota; kingdom Metazoa; phylum Chordata; class Appendicularia; order Copelata; family Oikopleuridae; genus Oikopleura; species Oikopleura longicauda. The sequence continues at coordinate 5,876 of SCLD01100646.1, read as the reverse complement.
ATCACGCTTGTGATCAATTTGGAACACAAAAATACTATTGCATTGCCCCATATGATACACTTCAATTCGCTGATTTTCTTGCCGCCACAGTTGCCGTAAGTATTTTGTATTGAACTCTTGTTATTTAATTACTACCTTGGTAACCACTGCTATAACCATGGTTTCACCTGGTAGATATTTTGTATTTATGGTTGCGGTAGGTTAATCAGCAACTAATCGGTTATGTAAGGGGGATGTCCTTGGCTGTGTGAACTTTTTTGGTCCACCACAAGAACCATCAAGTTTATTTAAGATTTGGGTAACTGTACTGGCTATAGCGGATTTACCTTCACGATGGACAAGCCTTTTACATAGTGTAGGTATACTTTGTTTTGCCATCGGAGCACATCACAATCGTTTTTCAATTTGGTTATTTGCTTCGCCTGTGGTCATTGGTTTTGTCATCTTGATAAGTCATTGGGTAAGTTTTTGATTTTTCGAATTAACCTCAGGATGTTGAAAATCTTATGTAGGATTTTTCATTCAGGTTCACATAACCCTCAGTTAATAACTTTAAGCGAAATGATTCATTTTAAGATTTATCAATGTCGGATTAGGCGGGATTGCTATCCTCACTCGCGGACCTGGCTTTGCCATCTTATTCCCGGATTGACATTAGCTATGGCAGGATTCATGACAAAAATTTTCTTCGAATTTGAAGATGAAGGCGCCTCAAACTACTACTGGACACACACACTATGGCATGCTCTACTTGGTCTTGCATGTGCCTTTTTACTACCTGAAGTTGCATACGATTCAGCTAAATTATACAATTCAAATTCTAATAATTTAATATCATATTATAAGTCTTTTGACGAGCCAAATTTCGAACCTAATGCTCTTTAAAAATACGGATTTCTGACCGATAAATAGGTTCGAAAATCGAATCTAAGCAACTAGCATTAACTTCAACAGCAACGAAACCTAAAGCAAGAATGAGTTTGGGTATACGTCGTTTCAAAAAGGTGTTTCAAAGCCCACGAGAAAGAGCGCACACAAGCAGTTTTATTCTGCTCATTGCATACCTATCTTTATTCCCCGATACGCCCATTTTATAAATTGATGATGCCAACATCATATATATTTTCTGTAAATAACAACAAAAACTTCTGTAATTCATAATTGTGGAGTACATACAATATTCAAATCTCTGCAGTAACAACCAAATAAAACAGCACAAAAAAACATTAGACATGCCGCATGCGGACTATGGATTCGCGTTCACGTTTGTGATTATTTCTGTGTATGATAAGCCGATAGGGTTGACGAGGTTTATAATCTAAACAAATTTGATTTTTATTCCAAATTAACATGGACGGGGTACAGTGATGCCCATAAGTGGAATTTGAAAAACGGCAGAAACTGAGACGACACCGAGCAAGATTCCAACAATGATTGATGAAATAGTTACGGCCGCAAATGAACCAGAAGTATGACCGTCTACAACAGTTTTCTTTTTATATACTACATTGTAATCGATGTATTCCTTTCCAGAAAGACTATGAGGTACAATCTTGAATCTGCTTGTAACTCCAAGATATTGATCCATTTCAACTACGATTGCACCCATATCAGCCTAAAACGATCGTTGAACTGATGAGATCTGATGAAAAAATGCGTAGGGTCGAAAGCGGCCGATGTTGAAAGTCAAAAGCGGCCGATACATGTATTGTTCAAAGCGGCCGATATTTGAGTTAAAGCCGACGATGTTGAGCTAAAGCAGCCGATGTTTTCGCAGAAAGCGACCGATGTTTCCTAACATTTTCCCTTAACTCAATCATCGGCCACTTTGACATAGACTGCTTTGACCCAATATCGGTCACTTTCGACTGTACCCAAAAAACATACCTTTGCTTGGAGATTTTCAACAGCCTGTTTAAGATTGGTTTGTTCTTGAGCTTTTGAATGGGGATATTTGTCTAAGATATTAAATTGGATAAAAAATTCGTCATTTAAACCAAGTCCAATCGTATGAAGTCTTGAAATTCTGATAAAGGAGACTCCTGCTGCAACAGAAAGTTGAGATACCAGCTTGAGTTTGAATTCTTCATAAAATCGTTGTAAAACATTGTTGGCTTGTCCATCAACATCAGTTACATTAACTGAAATAAATTTTGATAATATCGTGTCATATTTTAAAGGTTTGAATCCTTTATTTCACTCACACATTAATGAGGTTTCAATCTTAATAAGTCCTCAACTTTCTACTTTAGATCAACTTACATTGAATAAACTCATGATGGGCTCCAAAATAACATTTCGAAACATCAAAAATCTCAACTGGGTTTTGCTTCTCGGAATTTGAATAGAAATAAATTGAAAAATCATTGTGAAGATGGTGACCATTTGATTCTGGGTTTGTCTTTCTTGTTTTAAGCAAAAGCGGTTGTAATTCAACTTTTCTAAAGAAATTGAATTTAAAAAATGATAGTCTTTCAATGACAATATTTTATGAGAGCCTTAATTTAGAGGCTCTAACTTAATTAGTTCGAGCTTACTTTTGATCAGGACTTTCTCCTTCAAAGAAAGCATAACTTTCATTTGCAAATTCCCATTCAAAAACCATGTCCGGAATTTCTTGAAGACTATGTGATTCATGATGGATTGCCCATCGATGACTGCCTATGCTTCGCGTGGTTGTTTCACCTTTATACCAATACGCTTCAGGATTAGGAATTTGCCAAAACCATTTTGGATCACGCATCGAGGCTGTGCCTCCATGTACCCAAATATCAGATGCCGGATAGTCCCATTCAGCAGGGTCAATGCTAAAAATTGAGCAATTTCCCTGGATTTCATCCATTACAAAGATCAGCTGGGAATCAAAATCTGTGACCTGGGTAAGGTCAGTGTCACCGAAATAGTCAACCAAAAAAGGAATACCCTTTGATGGGAATTTGTAAGTTGAAAGCTTCTCATCGTCATTATAATGGATATTCAAATTATAAATCGGAACTAAAAGTAACAGTAAGTAAATTTTCCTGTAAAAGTCAACATGCCTATGTTTTCGTAGCCAATTCGATCACAGACTTCGATTTTTGCATGAAAATTAGCTGTCATTGCAGGAATTGTCGGCTGGTGAGACGTTTTACAAGGAGCGAGTTCTGGTAAAAGAAAAATTTCACCTGGAATTTCATCAATTCGGAAATTGAATATCTCATTGACAAGCCTGAAACCATCGTCACCTTCGAATTCAAAACGAACCGGAACGGAAACGCTTGATTCATCATCGGATGGAATTGAATAGTATACAGCGACATCGTATTCTTTTGTTTTATCTTTTTCTAAAATAACTGTTATCCTATCGTTGAAATAAGTCTAAATGATCGACTTGATAAATTCGACCACTCAAATCAGGGATCTTAAACGTGATCGCTCAAAGAGCTACTTATATCCAGAATCTGTCAAACCTTGAATATGCATTTTGGCAGTCCATTTCCATGCTGGTCGTCCGCGAACAATAATTCCATTAAGATCTGTTACAATTTGTGGATCTGTGGTCATTTCCTCGTTTTCAATGGCTACAATGTCCGGGAAAAAGCTATAAACTGAACCGGTATCAGGATTGATCCATTCAAGATGGTGTAAATACCATCCTTTCGGACACTCATCACCTGCCAGTTGCTTCGACTAAATTCATCATATTGAGAATAAAATTGTATAAATTGAGACTCTCCATGGCCTTTTTCATCAAGAAAAAATGATTTCGTAGCACTATATTGGTACTGATTTGCAGTGATTTTCGGCCATCGATCGGGCTGATCTTGTTCGCCCCTAACGGAAAAAATGAATAAAAGAAAAATCTCTTTCATTTTATAAATTGCCCTTGACTATATTTTTAAGAATAATCATGATACAAGTTAAGATTTCGATTTAACAAAAAGGTGAAAAACTAAATATTGCACCATTAAATGTATTTTGTTTCGTAAACAGACTTTGGGAAATGACCAAGTCCAAGCTACGATCAGTGTCTTGTTTTTTTGAATTCTTGCCAAGATGATACAGTACTTAATGCATTTCATAGTTCATCTGCCAAACACAATGTTTGTTTTTCAATATAAACAATTGGTCTTCAATTATAGCGAGTTCATTAGTTTGACATAATAGAGCAAAGTTTTCAACAATGATTTTCTTTTCAGTTATTTTTCTGTCTTTCGTATTTGCAAAAGAAACTATTATAAATTCCGCTTGCATTTTGGCCAAAACCGAATTCGAAAGATATGAAGATGCATTCAATAGAGACTGGAGAAGATTCAATTACGGTTATAATCCTGACAAGTAAGCTCGCTAACACTTTTTCTCGCTATTAGTCACGGCAATCTTTTGAAATTTTAGGGGAAAGTTAGAAAGTTTGTGTGGAATGTCGTTATTTCAATGCGAAGCAGAACAAACATACACATACAAAGAAGGTGGATATCCAACTATTGGAAATGCTTACCTCCATGTCGAACAGTCTGAATGTCAGATTCATCAATGTCACTGTCCGTGAGTTGTTCAAGACTAGTTGACAGCTTCCACTTAATCAGTCTCGTTGGATATTCTTTATTCAGAGAGCGATTAAAGTTCGAAGATAACGGTTCAGTTGTTCTTATAAATGGATGCTATCGGGTTATGTCCGATATGAAAGATGATGAACTGTACGAATGTGAAGAATATAACAGTCATTGGAATTAAAACGTGTCGTCCGATCTGAGTTCCCATGAAATAACAGTATTCCGAAATAAATATCTCGTGATGTCATTAATTGCTTCCATATAAGCGCAATCATAAACTCAATACTTATTTTGTCAAATCGAAAGAAATTGTAATCGTCGCTCAAGTTAAAATTGAACATAATAATTGAGACATTATAAATTATATTCATATCATATAGTTTATATATCATATAATTTCATATAATATAATATCATATAATTTATACTACCAGTATCGAAGCGGGTATTTAACATACGTGAAAACACAATGTTATATCATACTTTGAGAACTCAAGAAACGAAATATAGTCCATAATTTATTATGATGTATCTGTCAAAGTTATTTCCAGCTTTTTTCTTTTGAATTTTTCTGAGTATTTGAATCGAATCTTCAAGATAAAATTGAAGTAAATTTTTGCAAATTCAAAGATGTAAGGATTACCATCACCATCGCCTGGACATAGCTCCAATGTCTTCTCAATTTTAAAATCATTCAATTTTTCGCCTGCATTGATAAAAGCCTAAATTAACCGTTAATAAGTTTGACTCAAAATCAAAAGGAAAGTATATCATATACTGTAAAAGTTTTATATTGGAATCAGCATTCACTGAATCAGTAACAATTTTTTGAAATGAAAAAATCTCCCGAAGAAAAAAGATATTCCGATTTCTAATCCCGGAATTGAACGGTTCAATTTGAACCTAGATATAAATTATAAAATAAGGTTACCTGCTTGATATGATAACGTCGAATTATCCCACTTATAGCATATCTATCCATTGCTTGGATCAAGTTCTCGAAAGCTTCTTGTTTCTCAGCTTCAGCAGCATCCATTTTTTAGTTAACCGATTTGGTAACGTCGAATTATTCACAATTTGTGAATTGTTTCAAAGTCATGAAATATTAATGAATAAGTTTTATGAAACAATCATACAAACTGCATACTTTATACATTCAATGAGAACAAGCTCCAGTTTGTGAGCCATAACTATTGAACCTAAAACTTGGCACACAAGGGCTCAAAATGTGGCCGCTTCAAGAACGTCATCAAGTCACTCTCACTCACGAGTCTCTCAGTGTATCAAGCAGTCACTTGCGCCAAGATCCAGGGAAATGCGGATTATGTGACATAATCTATGTCC
>SCLD01100635.1:0-10452 GCA_004367895.1 Oikopleura longicauda | reverse complement strand
TCGAAAAGTATGCGCCACCGCAAGTGGTGTGGGTGGCCTAACGCTGGTTGAATACACGTCGGTTATGAACAGTTAAATTAAATCGAAAGACGACCCCAATTGTCGAGTCTTTGAGCTCTGACGAACGTGAGGTTTTAATTACAGCCTCGAAAAGTGATTTCTAACGAATTTCAAAAGTGAGCTTAATTTTTTCAAGTGTGTATATAGGTTCAACCGAGCAGCAAGTTCAGTTATCAACCAAGGGGACACACAGATAGACCGCGTCTGGTTCATGTTTTTAGACTGAGTTTGAAGGGCACACCACTTCGCAAAGAAAAATGAAATTACACACCAGAGCCGTAGTAGTAGTGTGCGGGCGGCGTAGCAATTTACAAAGTGGATTTGAATCTCTATCAGGCGTCAAACCAGACTTAAATCTGTATTTTTTCATCAAATTTTTACATGGAACACACAAGTGTCAGAAGTTAGATAACTTTTGAAGAGATGGGCGCTCTATGTGGGAGAGCGCCCCGTAAACGGGTAATGTTATGCAAAAGCATAAAAGATAAGGTCAACCAAGGCGTCAACAGTTTCAAGTGGTTGCTTCTACTGAAAAAATAGCTATTTTGACACCTTGACGCCTCAATTTGAAAAAGTATTTAGACAAATGGGTTAAACGCATGATTAGGTTGCATTTACCTTGATTTGACTGTGCCCTTCGTCACTAAAAGCAGCAGCAGCGGTCGGTCAAGGTGTTATTCGGTGATTCTGGACTTGAGAATGTTTCCAACTTCTTCCAACTTGTATTTGTCGGTTCGTTGTTGTACCAATTGAGTGCTTGTGTGATTTTCAATTTCAGTTTGTTCAGTGTCTTCTTCTGTAGTTGGCGTCGACGTCGTTACTCCAATTTTAGATTTTGAAAAATCTTTGGTGTTGTGCCATTACTGAAAATGATATTCACATTTTAGAACACGAACGGACTTGAAAACGGCACTTCAAGGGTCACACTGCTGATCGTTTTTTAATAATATTCGTCAATCATCTAAACCACCCATGAATGTATCCGAAGTGATGTTTCTTTAGAACAAGCAAAAAACAGTCCTAGCTCATATAATGCAATAAGCGTGAGTGCGTGCGGTGATTGAGCCTCCCCTGCCATGTCAAACCTGGATAAAATTGAATTATTGCTCTATCCGTACATTTTTTGCGCTATAATGCTAGGGCAGTGGCCGAATACGAATGAAAGAGTGTTGAGTTTATCAGATTACGCCATGTTACACAGACGCCTCACTCTCTCCATGCCATCACCACCCCTCGCACACATTGTCAGCACGTTTCCCGCGGTGCCAGAGTGGCTGGACACTGTCGGTTTCTAAGTGGCCGTGATTTAGATGGTGATTTTTTGTCCCGAAACAGACGCTTTAGAAAATTAGCACAGCTTCTCCAAAAATCACGGATTATCTGGAAAATTCTCCGCTGTGTGTGTTTTTTGTCTGTCTGTTGATCGAGCGCGTGAGGGTTTTGGATTTGCCGGTTCCTGCATAAGCAAATTGAATATTACAGACCCCTGCTTTTCTCCCGAGAGCAAGCCAGTTTGGCCACTGTTGTGACGTGAAACTAAGGGCATGCAATAGTGGTCAAAATAGAAACAGGAGGCATTTAGTTCAAGGGTCTGTTTCGAGACTCAAATTCGTAATAATTACGTTTTCGATATTGAACGTAATTGCGGAACAAACGGAATGAGCTGGAGCAAAGTAGGCCGACTAAGTGGCTCACCCCACCACCAAATTGGCGTAAAGTTGGATAACCTTTGTGTTGTTTGATACGTTTGTTTGAAATTAAATCTGTGACCAGGAATCTGGCTGGAGCGATGTCCAGCTCGGTTAGTTAGACTAATTCAATGACCGGCAATGTACCACGAGTGGGATTAGACGATGATAACGTTTCTGTTATCACTTAGGCGCCTGACTCGAACACCCTTGACGAAAATACCGTCAAGAAAAAAGACGTCGATTAAAAACATGTTCATATCATTTATGTACATATGATGATAAGGCGGAACATAGCGGTTATTTACGATTCGCGCGCAAGGATTAATTGGCAACGGATTAACTTCTAATGCAGTTGTGATTCAGGCACTATTTTTCACCAAAGAGTGTCTATGAGCAAAACCAGGACTCCTTTTCGTCGATTGAACATAAATATTTGAACCATATTTTCGTCAGTCAAGCATGTTATTTTATTTTAGACTCTCACCAGACCGCCAAGACACATTTTTGCCCTGATCGAAGGTGACAGTTTATTATAAGAAGTCGCTTACAACACTTTTCATCGTAACATTTTGCAAACAAAATATCTATCAACAGCACGTTTAATTTTATAACGTCGAATCTAATTACGGTTGGGGTTTGGTCAACCATGCCAATTGATTGAGTAACCTATTCGCCGAAAGTGCTTCCGTTTATGTTGAAGGTGAACCGTGACATATGTTAGATCAGGCCGTATTCGACAACACAGTTTTATTTGACTAAGTGAGACCGACGGCATAAGGTGTCGCCGTACTTTACCGTTCGGCGAAACCGACTGAAACTCAATCCCAACGGGAAGGGCCGCGTTCATGGAATTGTCTTGGACAATTAACTGTAATGTCAAGGAAAAACTTGGTTTCCTTTTTATAACTAGATCTACATTTTCTTGGATTTTTCGAGAGTAAATTGGCTGTAGCTTTTTGTCAAGGGCAACTAAACTTGAGTTGTCGAATTAGATGTACGGTGATGCGGTTCTCCAGCTCCGACTTTAACTCATTAGAAGCAAATATTTGCAAGTGTCGATAATGAAATGTGGTTGCTTGAAGGATTTGTGTGTGTTTCCTCTTGAGTTTCTAGGACTTTATCATTCCTTATCAAGGAAAAGCCTCAACCCAAAAAATGCATTAGTTGCGGCCCTGTTTAGCTTATAAATCTAGTAGTATGCATGCCACGTTAATAAATGCCCATTTCTTGCGGTCATCTGCTACTATCAGTCCTTGAAAATACCTTTTACTTCCAAACTGAAACACTCTGATTGATATCGTCGTCGTATTGTCGTTTTGTTTCGTTTTTATGTTGACGAATATCTCTTTTTGTGTTGCTTGTTTTCGTTGTTCTCTTTGATTACTGGCGTCGTATTAATCACACTGTACGGTCAATTGCTTTTCAATAGTCTCAATCCATTTATAATATAAAAAAATTCTTCAAAAAAACATCAATACTTTTTTCAGGGTCCTTTGCCAAAATGCGATGGCGCAGATCTCAACTCCGTGGCGCCGCTCTTGTTTCTTCTGTCTCATCCTTCATGGCCAGCATCAACCTCATATTGATGATGAGGTTGACTGGTGGAAGAAGTAAGACGCGGGCCGTCTTATCATTCGTCGTTCTTTTTGTTGAACTGTCAACTATCGGTATTTTTACATTTCCGCATCGTGCATCTTATGCAAACGAGGCTGAGCCCACGGATTTCGCTTCATTACGGAAATGCGCAATCGAAGTGACAGTGACACAAATCTTGATAAGAAGCAAAACGACAATGTGGGCTTGGATGGTGAACGATTTTCTGCGTAAATTGGTCGATAATTATTTTTAATCAATTTGATTAATCAAAATCATAGTATCGAATTCGAGTGGCTATTATTGCAATTACTGCAGAATTTCGCAGTTTTTTTAGATTCTTGAACAAAAGATGTTCCATAAAGTCTTGTATAAACTTGTAAAAGTAATTGATCCTACACAATCATGAATTCGCTGGAAACCATTTGTTAACACGTGACGATCTCGATTTGGCCAGATTATGCTTAAATTGATCAAACATCTTGGTTGACATTGTTTATACGCGGAATACCAACCGACCTATATTTAACCAATGGCGTGAGTTGCAATTTTTAACCCGGATCAAGAACAGGGAAAACCTGCCGTTTTAATTGCCTCGACATCGTGACTGATAAAGCTGTTGGAAAATAATTTTTGTTACAATTTATTGTAACGTGGCATGCGTTACAAATTTACGGTTGACTTCCACGCACCCATCCCTCTCACCGCTTCTGATATGTTCACCAGAGTTTGACTGAATTTGTTAGACGCTCGGTCAGCCTGTCGCTACGGCAGCTTGGAACAGAAATAAAACGCCTAAATATTATTGAATGCGTTTTTCGCTGTACATCAAATGAACACATTTCGAGCGTTTTACCGTACAATTACTAAGGTCCATTTAAAAATAGACTATTTTTAAACCCGTCTGTTCAAACGAAGCATTCAACGAAAACAGGAAGTTGTTGACAAAGAGTAATCAGTTATGTTGTACCCTCTTGGTCCACATCAAACAAGTTTCGCCTCAACGCAGCAAGCTATAATTTTTTCGGTATTTTAGCCATTACACTCATCGACGCGGGAAAACATATACGTATGGCGTCGGATTAGAAGGACCCTCGATGATGTCTTTCATTACCACTCGTGGTGGATGCCCATTTTGGATCGATTCAGGGTGCGCCGACTCGCCAGGGTATATAATCATTACGACACCAGTTGAGTGGGCCTAGGCTTATGTGTGACGATAAAAAAACGATCCAGGATTTAACATAGTTCGACGCTGCTCAAAATCAAATTACAAACCCCTTTCTAAATCCGACGCTCTGGCGGTGGTGGTGGTGGTGGTCATGTGTGCCGGGAACACATTCCTTTTCTAATTAATCATCGGATTTTCGCACGCTGTTTTTTCATGGGGGTTTGATCATTTTCTGCTGATCGTGATGGATCGGATTTTGGCCGTTAACGCCGTCTTAGAAAAGTTAACACCACCTTTGTTGGCGCTCTCTGTTTGGCACCAACAGCTTGACATGTTACTTTGTGAAATAAGTGCTGTGTCGGTAAATAGAAAAGTAATCATTATGTGCCATTCAGTCACTTTTTCTCGTTAGTGTGAGTATATAATAATATTTTTACATTTGCTATTCAACAATGACGTTCAACATGCGTCAGGTGGCGGTGTCCTTATCCTAGTTTCGTTGCTTTGGTTTCTTGGATGTCCAAATGTTTATCACTAGTGTGTCACTGAATTGGTAACATGTATAAGAAACATTCGTTCTATTCAGCCACATAAGATGACTTTTGATGAGACGCGTGTGAAAGTCTTACAACGAAAGTGACACCAGCCGATTCGTGTTTCTACTGTTCATACTCGTTGGTTAACCGAGCCATCTCGAAGATGGTTTCTCTCTCAATCGGCGACACACTTGAATTGAAGACATCATCTCCGCTCCCTAGCTTGAACACAAGACGGATGTCGACCTAACCGTTTATCAAGTATATATTCGCCAGGTGGTCGACGGCATCTAATAAAATCGAGCTGGCCCTCAACCCGGTCTGGTTAGCCGCTGAATTTAGAGTCGATTCTTTTTGTTGCCTGTTCACATGTAAAACACAGTTTTCTTATGTGTCTGTTTGTATGTGTGGCCGACCGCTGGCTGATGTCATTTCGACGGGGATTTTCACTCGAAACGGGCCACTCCAGATCAAACGGCTCGAAAAGCAAACACAAACTCTAAAATCGGCGATAGAGTCAGCCATTTTTGACGGGCACGTTTTTGATGCATATGTTCGACGCTGACAGCATTAAAATGTATGTTTTTGAGGTGAACAATGTAAATGCGTCTAGATGTTCGTGACGAGACACAGTTAGCATAAAGATAATCCACCGCGGGACACATTTGGCCAATCTACGAACGATTACATGTTTAATTCGTCGTGCCAGTCCGTTTTTACACATTTGGCGAGGCGAGTGGTTCAATTTAGACATTCAGAATGATGCGGAAAGGGGTTGACCATCACAACGTGTTGCAATCACACGTTGAAACTGGAGATAATAATAGTGACGATAATCACCTCGGCACGGCGATTATTGTTCTATAGGATTAGTTAGATTGATAGTCCGATTATTTAGCTCGTGAACTGCATACACGACCGATTACTGACACCCCTATTACGATTGACAATAGTTCGCGGAATTTTTATCGCTTTCCACTCTAACTGACGTGATTATCATTTGTAATGCATCTCGCCGATTTCACGATTTATAAGTGCGCCTTTTAAGTCGCTTGTTAAATCGAGAGTTCCATTTTACTGCATAAAAGTGACGTCACATGTCAGATCCATGCATTGTCACATACATAACAACACTCTGTCTATCTGGGCTACAAATTCACGTTTTATAATATTCACCTACTTCGATCAAACCAAAAATAGACACAATGGTCCATAAAGTGTCTGATTAATTTTTCACGGGTAAATGTTGATTATATTTAGCTTCTGTTGAACTGTTGCCACATATAACACCGCGAAAATAAGTTTCACTCTAAATTATAAGCAGAATTGTTCTTCGTTACCCATACTAACTTTTGATTGGGCCGAGTTTTGGACCGGAATTTAGACTTGGGACCCAATTAACTGGATAATGTATATTTAGATAATGTTATTCTACTGTGTATAATGAATGATCACATGGAGCCTAGACGCGGATACTTGATAGAAGTGTCTTCAGATTTTTAGTGGCCGTTGTTGGCTCGATGCCAGTTGTTCCCTCTCCGTGCCCTGCCCTAACTTACCTTTAAGTAATTAGAGAAGATCAATTCTTAGATTCGAGTCAGAGTAAGAAAAACTACAAAGAAATAAGAGAGAATAATTGAATGCAACTGACCGATGATGCACTTGAACGAATACTCCATTTTTTGGTTTGGCGCGAGGCCGACTATCAGACATGTCTCGAGGTGACATCCAGAGTGAGCCAACAATGGGCTCGCGTATCAAAAGTGGCCCGTTTACGCCACAGTCTAACACTTTATGTTGACGATGAGTCAAAAGCGACCGGCCTGGTCCGTCTGTTAGGCTCGGGGAGGCATCGACTACAGGGAGTGGGATATTTGATGAGTAAAAATAAATAATCAAATATTGTCCGATTGTAAACACTTTAACGTGTAAAAGTGAGCACAATTTGTACCTTGTCGAAGACGGTCAACTTATGAGTTTGACACGTAGTTGTCACTATAAACCCTAATAACGAGTCGTTACGGTCGAAATGTTTAAATTATCCAAACACAACAGTACCTGACTTTACAATGCGCCACAATGCCACTATTTGAACAGTTTGCTGATTATTTGGTCAAGTCAGACGTGGTGATAAACCTCGTCTCATTCGAGCTGCAGTTTCAGTGCGTATCGGTTCAATCACTACTGGCATTGAATGCCTTTGAGTCATTTGCCACCCGATTCTGTAATCATCTTCGGTAACCATAATATAAAGCGGCTGGAACGAAACAAAACTATTTAGATCACTGAAACTTCAAAATGCGTTTCTCAGTAACAAGCAGCTTCACTGTCTGTCGCATATGGCCACGATTGGGGGTTAACTTTTCCTTACTTTGTTTGTCCACGAGTTCAGTTTGTTAACCTCACTAATAGAACAGCTACGGAATTTAACATTGATTGATTGTACCTTCAAACATGAGCTCGACCGTGATTTCACTTGGCTGGAACGGCTCAGATCGCTGGCAATTGAAGGAACATAGTTTTAGCACTTGTTCGGTTTTCGGTGTAAACGGAGCCTATGTCGAAACTTGCGAAAGGCCACTGCTACTTAATCGAAATTCCGGCGCCCATATTGTTCCATGCAAAAAATGTAACAGATCTAACTCTCACTGATGTTATCTTTTCGTCCGGTTTTGTCAACACCAATGGTCGACTTAGCGTTTCAACGCTCAATTATGGCATGACCAATGACTTCATCACCCACTCGCGTCAACTCAATTACTTGATCAAGAACAGTCCGTTGCTGCAGCAGTTGACACTGCAAACGGACGAGTGGGATTATCGACCGGCCAATGCAGTCAACTACGCGTGGCACTTCATCGATGGGCTTGCGCCGGACAATACACAGTTCAGCCAGATTTGCCTCTACGACAACTTCAAGTTTGTTTTACTTGTCATTTCGTCAGCTCCTAATTAATTAGTTGTGTGTGCCACGGAAAATTGAAAATTGTCGACATTTTCCCCGAAGTCCGTCAAGTCTCGTACGAGTGCCTTAGATGCGAGCGTTTCTATACTGATTATATTGTCGACAACGATTAATTATTACTATTCAATAAAAACATTTACAGTTCTGCTTTTGGCCAACTATTAATACATGTCAGAAACCACTTACGTAATAACATCATAATTAGAAGAAGGTACTAAAAGTTTGTTTTTCATAAAATTTATTAGCTCAATAAGCATAATAAATGGCATTTTTCAGCTTCCAGATCTCCCCCAGTCGTCACTGAAGCCATCGCAAGCAGAAAAATGGGTATTGATGCAGGTTTAGAATAGAAATAAAACAGTGCTGTGTCAGGCCGCCACGACAGATACAGTTTAGATCATTGTGAACTTTGCGTGATGCAAAATTTGTTATCTCAATTCAAACTGGCTCAGTCTTGCAACAAGTGTGTATTGACTTCATCGCCAAGAACGAATCAAGTGGTCACCGAACATGAATGTGAATTTGGGTGGGCCTTCATACTACAATAATAAAAATGTACAGCTTGGTCCGAAGTTGATGACGGACAAATGATGATGAAAATAAGGGGTCACACTAGTATGGGTTGTTGCCACCGCCGTTGCCACCGCAATCGGCCTTGACAGTGCCATCAGCGCAGCACTTCTTGTTCGGGTTGTTGCCATTGAACAAGGTGTACGGTCCATCGGGCAGGCCGCAGCACTGTGGGTCAGTGGAGCCACCGCCTGAGACACACTGATCCTCCGGGTCCCAGCCAGTCTGCGAGTAAAACATGTTGTAGTCGTCGGTGTAGCTGGCGACCGAGTTGACATGTTCCCGGGCGAACATGGCGTCACACTCGCACAGGGCGCGATTGCAGCTGCCGGCATCGTCACGGCAGACGACCTCACCAGCCTTGGTGATACGCATGCCGTACTGGTGGAACTCACCAATGCAGACATCGCCGTGGTTCATGCGCGCGCACTTGAGACAGTCCTTGTACTTCTTACAGGTAGTGTCCAAGGCATCAACTGGTGCACCCTTGCCTGGGTCAGACATGGGGCGATCGCCAAGGACAAGACAGTTGCAGCCATAGGCCCAGTACTTCTTCTCGTCGAATGATGGGTTGTAGTTCTCCATCATTGAGACAAGTTGCGAGTAGCGCTTTGAGCCCTCTTCGAGTCCGGCCTTTTGGATGATGTTGGCGTTCGCCGCTGCAAGTACCAGTGCTCCGTATTTCATCGTTGCTATAGTTTATTGCTCAGTTTTTTCTTTCACTTTCAACTAAAACTAACCTGTTTTAATTCTATATCGAATTTTATGACTTCTGAGTTTCAGGCACGGCTTTTATACCGCTAGAACAAGCGTCACTAATCACGAACATGGAATGATTATCTCGTTTTCTTGACGCTGGGCAAAAATCGCGTTTAAATGATTTTGATGAGCTAATGATTACTTCATCAATTGAATCCGGTTCTTCTGTTGAAATTGTGATGCTACGCGGAAATTCAATACGCATGGCCTGTACGGCGGGTAAAACGTCGTCGATGATCTCGATTGATTTTACAAAATTATCTATGAATACAATATTATATGAGTTAGACTAATGGCCCTATAATAACTTATTCTTCCAATAAACTATTGGAAGAATCATTGGAAATAGTTTATAACTTATAAGGCAAAAATCTTTGTTTTCATACTCAACGCGAGTAATTAGTTACTACTGTTCAGGTTACATACCGCACTACATACAATTTTTTCTTCGGTTTTCACTTCAAATAAAATATAAATCTGTGAAATTTAGTTCCCTGCGCGAATCAGTCGATATAACTTTTTCTGTATCGTTCTGTCTGAACGTTCCGTCTGTTGCATAGAACGGTTTGTACAGGTAAAAATGTGGGTAAAATTAGAACCCACTTTGACCCATTGACTCTATTTACAGTTGCGCGTGTGAGAAGCCACCTTAATGTTAACCACACTTACATGAATTAACAATTTGAACTGCGAAAATAATGCCTTATGAAATAAGCGAAATAAATAAAGCCTTTAGGCTGCTGCGGTGCATAGTAAATGTCCAATTATTATTTCTGTGGGGGAGCTGTGTCCTATAAAAGATGTTGATTTCCACAAAAACCAAATAAAATGAAACTTTTGTCTCTGCTGATTCAATTTATTTTAGCTCAGCACACGAAAACTATTGATCAGTACCACCAATCAACGGCACCAATTCGAACACCCGATCAAATACAAATGATCAAGGGTGTCAGAGGTAAGTTTTTACCTATGCAGTAACGTGGCTGACTTTGTTCAGATAGGATGAGAAGTTGCACTGCGATGGACCCCAGCAGAGGCAGTGTTTACGAACAATGTTACAAAGATTTGTTCAATGCTGATTATTTTTGGGATTAAAAAACTTTTTGA
>SCLD01100623.1:0-31843 GCA_004367895.1 Oikopleura longicauda | reverse complement strand
GAGTTGAATTTAATTTTGAATCTCGTTGGGTGATGGTCAAAACATTATCACGTGACGTTGTGTAGGCAAGTAGGCCTTGATCATATTTAACAAAATGTCATTAAGGATATTGATTTGAATTCAAAAAAAGAAGTTCCACATGAATTCAAAGTAGCATACAATGCAAGTTTGAAATCAAAAATAAATTTTCTCACCAAAACTGACTTGGAACAAATCAAAGATGTTCGAATGTTGAAAATCTTTCGCGACAGCATCAGATCACATATTCAATCGGTAAGATTAACACATAACTCGAAACACATTATTCGAAATCTCTTTATGTTGAGGAACACATGATTCATGGTTGAGTGATACACGAGCAAGCCGTCAGGCACCGACCTAGAAATCGGGTCACATGATTGCCAGCTGTCCAATAGATCTACTCAATGTACTATTCAGACTTTGGAAGATTTGAACGAAGAACTTCTTCTGAAGGATGAACTAAAGACTGTCAATTGTCTTCTAAAAAACCAAACGGACCAAATCGAACTGTACGAAGAATTATACTTCCTTGATAGAATATCAGATGATTTATTTTCTTAATTATTCATCTGATAAAAAAACTCAAATTGATTACCACCTGTATTAAATATCCGTAATAACAAATTGAATCGGTACGAAGTTCGATAAGCAAATTTGAAATCGCACGTGGTAAAAAAATCTACTCGATTGTTTTAATCATAACAGGAAAGACTGTATTTTAAAGTTTCCAAATTGGTCAACGTAAATTACATTGACAATAAATAATAATATAAGCGCATAATCCACGCCGCATTGATTGAATCTATCAACGGATTAATATATTATCAGTGTTAATAAGATTTATCACCTTATACTATAATCATTTAATATTGTTTAACAAGGACACCCTTCCATGGACCACAAAGATGAGAAGTGCAAAGTTTCGCTCTTCTACTCCGATTCCGCAGAACTCATGGGTAGAGATTCCAGTTTCGAAGGCACTGGCCGGAAAGGGGCCTCTTACCTGGACAAAACTGTTTTTCTTTACTAAAGATGACCTAACTAAGAACCTGCGACCCTAAAAATTTCGATCTGGCGCCACCTCATGGGCCATGACCAGTGATGAAAATTGATCAGTTATTTACAATTTTGTGTGAAATTGTAGTGTAAAATTTTTATTTAGCAGTAATAAAGTGCCGACTCTGTATTGGAAAGAGAAACGATCCTAAAGGTTAAACGTTCGGTCCCTCCAAAAACCATGTCGCCATGCCTGTTCGGTAAATCGATTTTGCATCGACAATGAAGTCGTTTCATCCTTTGGCTTATACAGTTTGATAGTTTTCCGTACGGCTGAAGTGGAGTCCTCTTTTGAAATAGTGTTTATCTTTTGAGTTGTCATCATGCGCCGTTTCTAGAAAAGAATTGTATTTCGAGTTTGATCCATCAAAGATGTCAGTCTATGGTTTTAAGCCCGATACATGCAGATAAGGGCTCATTTGTTGGGTTATGTCTGAACGAACCTGTATTGCTTTATAAGATGACAAACTTGATGAAAACTGTTTCGCCATTTTCAAAAAATAATTGAGAATTCCGGAATAACAGTTTCTGAAGCATTCTTTCTAGAAAATGAGTCATTACTTTACAAGATGACTCATAAACCAAATCAAGGACGCATATAATTGGTCGGAGGAATTAGTCATCCAGTGTTAGTCATCGCCACAAATAGTGGAATTGAGAGAATAATGATCAGAATAAATTCTGCCATTCGGGCGATTTCCGTGAGGGCAAATCACTCTCTTCGAACTCCAAGACCCGAATACTCACAGGTAATTTATAATTAATCCGTACATATCTTGATATTTAATTTATTGTAGCTAAAATTTTCGTCGGACCAGCCTAATCCGTTTTACACTGAAACCACAGTTCTTAAATCGGGATCGATTGATAATTTGAGACTTGTTGCTCGCCCAGCTCTTCATGGAAAGTTTTGTACTGTTGGAATATTGGTCGGGACGGGTTCTAGACAAGGAGAAATGGCCCCAGGAGGAATCTCACATTTGGTTGAAAAAATTGCATTTGGTCCAACTCATGATTCTTTTACGTCGAGAGAACAACTTCAACAATTTTTGGATAGAAAAGGAGGGAGATGTGATGCACTTTCTGATAGAGAAAGTACACTTTATGCATTGAGGTAAAATAATCCGTCCGAGACGTAGAAAACTTGGTAGAAAACGTTTTTATGATTATATTATTTAGTATTTCGCGTGATGAACTTGACAGTGGAATGAGACTTCTGATGGAATGTGCATTTCGTCCTGTTATAACTCAAGAAACAGTTGCTGATGGATTAAACAATATTGAAAACGATTTAATGTACTTGAAATATGACCAATGTCGTGAAAAAGAAGTTTTAGAATTGGCTTGTCAAGCAGCCTATCGTGGAAACACTTTGGGATTACCAAGACTTATGCCAGAAGAAATTTTAGAAAAATCGAAAAACAAGGGAAAATTCCATAACATCTAGATAACGTGATATTACCCTTCTTTAGAACCATTTGATTATAAAGATTTTATAGTAAATGAATTTTTTAAAGCGTTATATAACTAAATGGACAAACTGGTTAATTGAGAATCGTCAAAATTATTTT
Organism: Oikopleura longicauda; assembly: GCA_004367895.1. NCBI lineage: Eukaryota > Metazoa > Chordata > Appendicularia > Copelata > Oikopleuridae > Oikopleura > Oikopleura longicauda. The sequence continues at coordinate 29,195 of SCLD01100623.1, read as the reverse complement.
GACCCAAATAAGACTTGTGTTGTTGGCATTGGTGTCACCACGGATGAACTGAAATCTTCCGTTTCCAAAACTATTCCACTTTTAGAAAATCCGTCATGGGAACCCGCTATTGCCGAAGACAAAGAATATGTATCCCAATGGACTGGTGGTATTGTCTATCAAAACGATATTGCTACAAATCAGTTTAGCTTTCAAGAAAGTGAAGCAAATAAAGCTTATTTCTCCGTTTCTTGGGAGGCTCCAAGCTTTCACGACGAACAAAGATATGCAGCACATGTGCTCCGCGTTTTACTCGGTGGTGGGTCAGCGTTCTCGTCTGGAGGACCCGGAAAAGGAATAACAGCAATCTTATACGCAGAAGTATTGGCATCGTCATTGGGACAGAGCTTCGAACAGTTCAAAGCATTATACAAAGAATTCGAAGATTCGGGAATATTCACGATTTATGGTCTTGCAAGCGAGCATAATCTTAAACTTGGTCTCGAACAATGTATACAAGTCATGAAAAAGCTCGAAAGTGTAAGTTAATTTTTGAGTCACTTTTTAGCATGCACCTGGCAGCAGAAGATATATTGTTTTCTTTCAGGGAAAATTTACTGATAAACAGTTAACAAGGGCGAAAAGACAACTTATTTGCGAGTATTTACGAGAAATGGAAGTCAGACCGACAATGTTTGAAGCTTTTGCTAGAGAGACGCAAGTTTATGGGCATCCGATAGGCCCAACAGAACAATGTAAAAGTATCGAAGCTGTCAAAAAAGCTGATATTATAAAACTTTGTCGAAATTTATTAGCCTCGAAACCAGCTATCGCTTTGTTAGGTGAGTTTCTTTCGAGTTGATGTTCAAATGAAAGGTTATCATATCATGTGATTCTTCCCTGTTCGCTCATTTCAAATTCAGGTCAATCGAGTGAAGACAACAAAAAACTGTATGACGATGTTTGTATGTTACAATTCAACGATCAACCACTGGTAATGAGAACGAAAAAGACTTCACCTCCTAAAATTTATTTCTAGACGACCTATATGAGCAAAATAAAGGCACACATGTCCTTCATGCGATGAATACGGTATTCAGACTACCCTGACGAAACTAAATTACGGATACGTTTTTCTCTGCAAAATAAAGCCAACTATTAGGGACTTGCTAATTTATTTTGTTGTGTTCTGATTATCTGTGCAGAAGAGTGAACTAAAGACCCTCTCCCCTCGGTCGGACATTTTCGATCCGATTGGTCTCTTTTGACCAGATTACAAGCAGCAAGGGAGCAGCAGAGAAGATAGGTTACAGTTGTCTTGCTATTGAATTTCTTTAGAACGGTTTTGACCTGGGCTAGGAGGTGGGCTTGGTTTTACAAAACGGTCGGGCGTTGATGCCGGTCGTGGTGATGGGCGCTGAATTAAAATGTTGGTCTCTTGAACTGCATACTTGGCAATTTACCTGTTGAACTTGAATCGCAGCAGGACCTGACCGAGGACTTGGTGGTGTAAATGCTGAAACTGGGTTTGGAATGAAGTTTTGTATTTGACTGGGATAGAATGGGCTATTTGATCGTCCTGGTTGAGTTCGAGGAAATGATCCTTGATTGAAGTCACTAAAACAACGATAAATAAATTATGAAAATAACCGTCAAATTCACCGTTCTTCTTCCATCTCCAGACTTGTTTCTGATTCTGACAACTGTCGATGAAGAGCTTCTCTTCGTTCGACTTCCATATTTAGTTTCCGCTGTAAACGAACGTTCTCTTCTCGTAAAGTTTTTTCTTCATTTTCTAGCGATCGCCATTTCGTCATATCTATCCGAAAAGAATAAATGTGCATCAAAATTACGAAACTTACGTTGCTCAGACGAAACTGCAAGTTTTTTTCGTAATTGATCGACTTCTTGTTGCAATTTTCGAGCATGGGAAGCAACCTTTTCAGATGAATCAGTTTTATTAACAGGTCGATGGACTGTTTGACTTGAATTCGGGCCGACACCAGTCGAGGGTCCACTGAAATCGGTTTAAAATCGGTCTGATATTCGAAACAATCTTACGTTTCATTTAGTTTGACCTGGAGTAGTCTTTTTTCGTGTTCTAGTCGATCTAATTTCTTCCATAATTTGTTAACCAAACCTTCTTGCTCTTTTTCCAATGTATTTTCTAATTCAACTTTTTCACGCCTCAACTAAATGATAAAATCTATTGTTTGTCTCCTGGGATTGAAATAATCACCTGATCAATACTTGTATGTTTTGTAACAAGTTCTCGTTCCTGTCTTTCTATTCGTCTCATAAGTTTATTAACTTGGTATTCTTGTTCTCGTTCCAATGTTCGCTGGGATAAATTTCAGTATGAACCAAGAAAAGGGATTTTAATGTACCTCTAATTCAACTTTTTCATTTTTCAAATAATTCATTTTTTTGCTTAGTTGATTGGTCATAAATTCTTCTTCTTTTTCGTAGTGAATAACCAAGGTTTCCTGACAAAGAGTGTCAATCAAATAAAATTTATAATTTTTTTAACCTTTTCTTTTTTTAAATCTTGAATTTTTTTGAGGAGTGTATTTGATATAAATTCTTCTTCTTGTTCAGCACGAGCTTGAAGATTCACAGAAGCCTGCCGCAATATACGATTTTCTTCTGTGAGTGCATTTACTTGAATCTTGAATTTGTCAACCTCAATCTAAATGAATGTATAATAGAAATTTAAAGCATCCCTAAATTACCTTGAGTACGCGATTTTCTTGATTCAAAGTACTAACGCGTGCTGTCAGCTCTTCTACTTGAACTCTCTGCCTTGAATGTCTGTTAGAGTGTTCTGAAAATCCTAGAAAAAATATGATTCCAAAATGTTGTTTTAATTACAGGTCTTACCTGATAAAGACATAGCATCTGTATCAGATTCCGACATTTCAGAAGCCGAATCAACCATCGAACTCCGACTGGATGGGACCTCTGATCTGGGGAGGGAAGGAGTTGGACCTCCAACTGGCCCAGGAGAGGCACCAGCTCCCAGCTCATTCATTCGGTTCTAAAAAAATATTGAAAATATATGAAAATCAGAATTCTCGCGTTTATATTGGTCATAATGAAGAGATAAAAAGATTCTGAGAACACCAAATAAGGGATAAGCGAATATCTAAACATTTCAATAATTGGCTTGCTTTCAATCGGCTCTCTGATTGGTTAACCAATAAGAATATTGAAATTTCCGGGACAGCTATAACGACTTACAGCAGGAATATTAGCATTGTGTGGTACAGCTTAGAGAATACACATAACACCATAAGGGGAAAAGGTATTTAAATAATCGAAAGATCTTAAATACTTGTTAGAAACAGCTATGAATCAGTCCAAAGGGGAAGGGAGGATGAGATGACGTCACACCGAATTTTGAGATCAATAGAAAAGGGTTAAGGTCAATCTCTCACGACGACAACATTTGTCTCATATTTATGACTCATACAATATAAGTCCTGTTGTCCATCATATACAGGTTTTGTACAGTACCCGCCATTGAGTCATTGACCCAAAACGAGAAAGGAATGATTTTTCAATTTCGTTCCTTTCCCGTTTTAAGTCGCGAAAGTTCAAATTATTTTTGGTCGAGTCCGAACTATCCAATATAAGAACCAAGTTCGAATCACGAGTTTCGTGAACTCAAGAATAAGCCACAATCCATCATATTTAGGTATAATGAGGGAACATGGCCCAGCTGATAAGCAGCAGCTGATCATCTGATAAAGGAATAATGAAACTGCACTATCCTGTCATTGGTATCACTATACAATATAGTGAGAATGGAGCACTGTAGAGAAGAAAACACTTTTTTGGCGCAGCGGCAGAGAAGTATTCTGACTGCATGGTTTATAGGACTGCTAGACTACTTCTAGACTGCTCTTTATAGACTTAGGCTGCTCTACGCAGATCACACAGCTCATTCATGACGTAACTATTACGTACCATGAAAGGGGAGAAGAATAAATATGATTGGCATTGCATTATTTTAGTCACAAGAAACACTAAAGGGTGACAAAATGGGATGATCCCAGCCAGTGGGATAAATGGGACGGGCCTAATTATAACACTAATACCGATCAGACTAGCGATCATAGTTGTACTTGATTCTGATTGGCTGATAATATTGGATTTGGCAAAATAAAATCACGCAAAATACATTGTCCGTAATGTGTTGTTATGAACTTGGACAGCCTTGGCCATATTCTGGTAGTGTCCAACCTCAGCATAAGAAGATGTCCCGCTGAGTAACGACCCCTCACCACTATCATGATCTTTATCGACCAAATGGTAACGAGCACGAAATGCAACCAAATGAGCATAATAGGCTGGGGCTGGAATTGAAACTGAGCGAGTACATCTCACATACGTATGACATAGTTGATATGTTAGTAATTGGAGTTCATCAGCTTGAAAATTGTTGTCATCCCATAAAACATGATAATGAGATGGCCGGGAGGTTCCCTTAAATAAGTTTGATATTGTAATAGGTAAAAATATGTAATAATGATATTTTCGAAAGAGACCCTCCTATAAGTTTACCTGAATACCAGCATGGGAACAAAGATAAAAATCGAATTCTGTTGGATGGCAAATTCCAACATCAACAGCTGTGCCAGCAGGAATGTTTCCACTTCGTCCAATTTTATCATCACGATTTCGACAAAAAAGTCTAAGTAAGATATGAGTTTCGATTCGGGGACAAGCGTCTTTTGTATCTTATAATCCTACCGTGTATGATGACGTTTTTGAACCACAATAAATGAGATTCCTGGTTGATAAGCAGGTTCTAGTTTAATGCAAGCTTCTCTGATAGCACGTAATTCATGAGAGAGAACAGTTTGAAATTGTCCCTCTGATACGCCGTCACTTAACGGATATATGACAGCTCCGATGTGGATGACATTTTCTTACCGGTAAATAATAATGCGATGCGGTTTATATTTCGTTGAGCGATAAAATTCAATTAGGAGATCTTTGACCATTGTAGCAAGATCATCAATGTATTCTTGCCGATGTTTCTGGATTCGAACGGACGCACAATATCTGGACGGGTGTGCATCCATGGACGCCACCACTGCAGCAATTGATGGTTTTCGTTTATCTAAAGATGTTCCTTGAAACACAAATGTAAATACAATTGGATAAGTTGGAATTACCTCCAGCAGGTGGATGAGTAACATCGGCGCCAATAAAGATTACTGGTTCCGAGAAGATTTTTGGTCTCATCGTTGGGACCAGAATATTGTTAACCCCTCCTAACTTGACGTTGATCTTCAAACATAAATTTGATAATGTCTGCGGAGAAGTTTTATTAACATTTTTGACCTGGACACATTGAGTGGCAATACCTGAAAGTGAGTTAACGTAAAATAGTTGGAGTTTGAACAAGACTTACCAAGACATGTATCACCAACACGCTTTACCTCAGCATAAACGGGGGTCTTTCCTGGCAACACAACAACGATAAGTTGAAGATTCGGAAAAGTTTGGATCAAATATTTGAACATGGGCTCTACTTGATCGGAGCCTGAAATTTCATTTATTAAATTGGAGTTGGTTGAGTTTTTACCTTGTGCATATTTGCAGAAAACTGGTCCAGATCGAATCGGCATTCCAGCATCTTCTGATATTCTTTGAAGTTGTTTCGTAAAGAGTCGAAGTGAATTATCTTGACATTGTCTAGAATGAGCGAAGCATGCAATGGCCCAAACATTTATTTCTATTCCAGTGTGAAATTGTTTTCCCCTCATGTCCCATACGCCTTGATTTGGTATAGCCTTAAAGGTAACCGATAGCATAACAGAAATTTGTTTAACGAATCATGCTTTTACCTGGGCTTGAACTTGAGTTTTGTTGAGTCCTCCATATTGAAGTCTAGGAGCGGGGAGGACTCTTCCTCGTACTTCGGTCATTTCATCAATGACTTGTATCCCGAATTCACGGACATATGGATCATTATTGAATCCCGCCCTAGTAACCAAGTCAGAGATTTCTCTTTCTCTATCAGGTGCAGATCGCGCTGTGGCCTTTATCATCGTTGATGTCTGTGAATCAGTCAATTTCTTAATACATCTCTGTCCAGCAACGACATTACAGACTTCAATTGGGAGAAACGTATGTTTTTGTTCTTGTCCAACTTGGAGACATGGTAGAGATGGAAACTCTAATATCTTTTGATGTCGCTCATGAAAATATCGACCAACAGTACATTCGATTGTCTTGCCAGAATCAAGTAATAATGGAAACGTCTTAATTATAAAAATGTGTCGATAAAATCTGAGACAAGGAATCAATGTGTAGAAAATACCTGTTGACTGGCCGGCCGTCTTGTAACATTGCAGACTCGATATTTTCGTTTCATTTGTCCACAATGAGTTATTTCGACTTTCAAACCTATCAAAATTATTTTAGACCCCATCCATTTGAATTTAAAATTCGAAAAAATGAATCGTTGTCATTATTACCTTTAATTTCTTTTGTAAACTTGACCCTCTGTGAATCTGTTAAACTTCTCATTTGACGGAGATCTTCTTTTCTTATATCTAGAACTTCGCACATGAAATCAATCACAGGTTGAGATCGATAAAAAGCTGTTGCAGAAACATCAATATTCAGCATCATTTTCCACTGAGACGGTCGCATCGATTGATGAAAACCAAACCAGACCTCTCTACCACCACCAAGTGGAGGAGTGTAACCATCTGGTTCAGAGAAGAAACTTCGACCAACAGGAGCATATCTCATTGATGGCAAATGTCTCATCACGACATCTAGTGCTTGGATTGTTTCAAAGGGAATTCCATGAAGACGGCCTTCCAATGCCAATTTCAATGAAAATAATGAAACTCTAGCAACCCACTAAAATAAAATCATTTTTGTCAAGGAGGCTATTTTGGGAGGTATGTTTCACCTTGATAGCGACCCGAAAAGTTCTTTCTCGTCCTTCCCCTGGTAACGAAACTTCTAATTCGACTCTTTGTCTGTCAATTGGAAGAGCTTGAGCTGTGTACATATTTCTTCTCCCATCGAATACTGGTCTACGATCCTAAGACATTATAAAAATCTTTTGGAAAATGTGTAAAAATAAACCTGAAATATTCGACTCCGAAAATTCTCAACCATATTTTCAATAATTTCTCGATTGACACGTCTTGGACATTTGTCTGGTCGTATATCAACATCATAATGGTGCAGGTCTGTGTCGGGTATTTTGACTTTGAAATAATTTGCCCGAAGTGGTATGGTTTTACCATTTGTCCCGATATTGGGTCGCATCGGATGAGTGAATCCTGAATCTAAACCAAACTAACAAATCGCGTTCAAGCATTCAAAAATTACCTTGTCGCTGGGATACTGTCGCAACTGGCATGCGTGGATCAACCATATTTGAATTTTGCCCAATTGGAGTTGGGTTGGACAATTGAAATCCGGGGGCTAATATTTGACCAGTAACTGATCCCGTTGGACTTTGAGCATCTAGAGAATTCGAACTACTTGTTCCACCCTAAAATATCTGAGTAAGGATGTGCCGTTAGTCTACAATTTCAAACGTACAAATGAATCTGATGATGGCGGTCCGATTGGAGAATCTGGACCGGATGATGTCACGACCTGCTGAGGTGGGGGCACCTGTTGGTGAGGCGGTCCTTGTGCGAAAGGCATCTCTGGCCCCTCCAATAGATGATTCAATGTGTTCACGATTATGATGCTGAATTTTTATTTATTTATCTTTTATAAAACTACACCACTGGTTAGGAAAGAGTTAGACTAGAAATGTGTAGCTCGATAAATTGAAAAAGACTAGGAGGCCAATCATGGTCATTTTGATGGCTAATTGCGTAGGCTAATAGTTGTTGCGTAGGCGCAATAGCCTTGGCCAAGTGAAAAAGTCTAAACGAGAGATAGAGAGAATATACAGCAAGATGAAAAGATCGCCCTGAATCTAGAAATTGGAGTAATTGGCCTTAAATTAGAGTAACGGACAAGCATTGGTGGTAACGGCTTGATCACGTGTCGTTTTGCGTAGAAGCCCTTACGTAGCCAATCAGAAATCAGGGGAGAATTTGGCAAAATGAGCACATATAGATTGGTTGTTGATTGTACATAAAGAATGAGCGGAGTGTAGTACTAGACCGGTACTACACCGGTACCTGTCTACACCGTAGCGGTGGCGAGGAATGAACTCGGGCTGTTTCGGCTCGTTGCGTTACGGATTCGGACTAAAGAAGAGATGAGCAATGGCTCACCTACACCTCTTAGCTGGGTTGATTTTTTATGTATTGGTCTTGATCCCCTTTTTTGGTAACACTGGTAAAGCACGGCAAGAGCCCAGAGGCATGCAATGTGTGTGAGTCATAGTGTATGAGTCATCATCAGTGTAGGTTGAGTGAGGACCTTATGATCTGGATGGCGGCATAATAAGAAGAGTTTTTATTAAAACTAAAAGGCAATTGGACGATGGCTGCTCTGTGGCGACGTCTAGTGGCTGATAGATTACATAATTACATATTACGTAATATTAAGAAGGCCATTTTATAACACTGAACTAGTACTGTGCATTACAGAAATTATAAGTAACCAGGGTATTCCCGTGGATACCTATATATAGAGGCAACAAACTGATATGGATAAGATCATCGCGTCCATCATATCCTTACTGGATGATCTTGAACCAATTTTACTTTGATCAATAGTGACCTCTATTTGACCTTGAGACGACAACGAGAGGGAGTAAGAGAGCACAGATAGAAATAGGCAAAATGGGAATGAAGTTTGGAAGGCGTTTAAATCAAGCTCGAGTAACTGATAGCATAGAGAAGTCACGTGAGTCCCAGCCAATCATTTAACAGGAACAGCTCGAATTCGTAGTCACCGTTATACGGGCCACTTGATGTCGCCACAGGGCAAAGCAGATGTCTATAACAGCTCTCAGCATCATTATATGACGGAAAAAGTAATAATAGAAAAAATAGTAGTAGAGTGAAATATTTTTGCATGATGTTAATTCATTCGAGTGTTTGTGACTGCCAGAATACTGCTTAAGCTGCATATGTCACAGTGGAGTGGCTGGAATAGGCTACCAGAAGCTTTTATAGGATAACAATTTTAAGAAGGCAATTCTTTGTCTTTTGTATGTGTAGCTATTTTTAGGTTAGTTTTTGACGCATAAATATTTTAGCCTTAGGATATTGCTTGTCCTATTCCTTTAAGCAAAGTACATTGTTCGAAGTGTCTGCGGATGGACTTGTACGGCATTGGCCATTTGCTGGTAATGAGAAGTCTGGTCATGAGCGCTCGTACCACTGAGAAGTGATCCTTCGCCACTGTCATGGTCCTTATCAACTAGATGGTATCGAGCACGGAAAGCGACTAGATGAGCGTAGTAAGCTGGAGCAGGAATTGAAACTGATCTGGTACAACGGACATAGGTATGACACAGCTGATAGGTCAGGACTTGAAGCTCGTCAGCTGTGAAATTATTGTCATCCCAAAGTACATGATAATGCGACGGTCGAGAGGTACCCTGAATAAATATTGAAACATAGCTTAAAAAATGGGTGGAAAGTTACCTGAATACCGGCATGGGAGCAAAGATAAAAATCAAATTCAGTTGGATGGCAAATTCCAACGTCAACGACAGTACCAGCTGGGATATTACCACTTTTACCAATTTTATCGCCTGGATTCTTGCAGAATAGTCTAAATAATAATAATGAAATAAGAAATATATTTTTATATTTCTTACCTAGTATGATGGCGTTTTTGAACGACAATGAAAGATATACCAGGTTGATATTGGGGTTCAAGTTTGATACAAGCTTCTCGAATAGCTCTCAGTTCATGTGAAAGAACTGTTTGAAATTGACCTTCAGATACACCATCCCTGAATAAAAGTTATAAATCTGTGATTATAATATTGTATTGATTCAAACCTGTAAACAATAATTCTAACAGGTTTGTAATGAGTGGCTTTGTAGAATTCTACCATAAGATCTTTTATCATTGTGGCTAAATCATCAATTACTTCTTGTCTATGACGTTGAACACGGACAGCGGCACAATATCTGGACGGATGAGCGTCCATTGATGCCACTACGGCAGCGATTGATGGTTTTCGCTTATCTGAAACTGTAATTAAAGTATGGATATGGCCTATTATTAACTGACCTCCTGCAGGTGGATGGGTAACATCGGCACCGATGAAGATAACAGGTTCGGTGAAAATCTTCGGCCTCATTGTTGGAACAAGAATATTATTGATACCACCTAGTTTAACATTTATCTTGAGGCACAAATTTGACAATGTTTGAGGTGATGTTTTATTCACATTTTTGACTTGAACACACTGTGTGGCGATACCTAAAATAATGTTAACTCGAGTAAAGGGAATTATTATCAGGACTTGCTCACATAAGAGAGAAAGAGGAGGACACCTCTCCGAATATACAATATAGAGGGCGCCATTCATCCTAGTCCTGATATTGATAAGCTTTATGATCATTATATTTGTTCAACAATTTGCATTCATACCTAAACATGTATCACCAACACGTTTGACTTCGGCATAAACTGGAGTTTTTCCTGGCAGGACAACGACGATAAGTTGAAGATTTGGAAATGTATTCATAAGATATTTGAACATTGGTTCGACTTGATCAGAGCCTTAATAAATCTATAAGGAAGTAGTTCACACAACGAACGAGCTATTTACCTTGAGCGTAACGACAAAACACAGGTCCAGACCGTATGGGCATACCGGCGTCTTCTGAGATCCGTTGAAGCTGACGAGTAAAGTTTCGAAGTGATTGATCTTGACATTGTTTCTGATGAGCAAAACAGGCTATTGCCCAGACATTAACTTCAATACCGGTATGGAATTGCTTTCCTCGCATATCCCATACACCCTGGTTCGGTGTCGCCTAAGAGTAATTTTAGTACTCAGAATCCATGAGGAATAAATAACCTGTACTTGAACTTGAGTCTTGTTTAGGCCACCATATTGAAGTCTTGGTGGGGGAAGAACACGGCCTCTAACTTCAGTCATTTCATCAATTACTTGGATACCAAATTCTCGTACATATGGATCATTATTAAAACGGGCACGTCGAACCAAATCAGCAATTTCTCGTTCTCGGTCGGGTGCTGATCGAGCTGTGGCTTTGATCATTGTTGAAGTTTGTGAATCGGTCAGTTTCTTGATACATCGCTGGCCGGGAACAACATTACAGACTTCGATTGGCAAATAGGTATGTTTTTGTTCTTGACCGACTTGAAGACATGGGAGGAACGGAAATTCAAGAACCTATAAATCAATTTTTGTTTTGGATTGGGTTTGTTCGAAAACTTACCCTGTTATGGCGTTCTTGAAAATATCTAGCAACGGTGCATTCAATTGTTTGTCCAGAATCAAGGCAAAGTGGGAATGTCTGAAATAAGTTTATCGTTTAAAGACGCTGGCCCAGTATTTTTGTTCATACGGTATTGGCCATACCTGGTGACTGGCGGGTCTTCTAGTAACGTTGCAGACTCTGTACTTTCTACGCATAGCACCACAGTGAGTGATTTCTACTTTTAGTCCTTTAATCTCTTTGGTGAATTTTACTCTTTGGGAGTCTGTTAGACATCTCATCTGCCTAAGATCGTTTCTTTGAACATCCAATACTTCACACATAAAGTCAATAACGCTTTGAGCTTTTTGTTGTTGAAAAACATGATATCAAAATAGAGGTTTCGCATGGTATTCGATTTGGATTTTTTTTCAAAATTTCCTTTGTAAAATGCAGTTGCACTAACATCAATATTGAGCATCATTTTCCACTGCGATGGACGCATCGATTGATGAAAACCAAACCATACCTCACGACCACCACCAAGCGGAGGCGTTTGTCCGACTGGAGCTGAGAAGAAGGAACGACCAACTGGTGCATATTTCATTGATGGTAAATGGCGCATAACGACATCAAGCGCTTGAATAGTCTCGAATGGAATTCCATGAAGACGGCCATCCAAGGCAAGTTTCAGAGAATAAAGTGATACTCTGGCAACCCACTAAAACATTTTATGTTCAAACAGTCTACTTTGATCTAAAAATATCTTACTTTTATTGCAACGCGAAATGTTCGATCACGTCCTTCACCAGGAAGAGTTACTTCAAGTTCAACTCTTTGACGGTCGATTGGAAGTGGTTGGGCTGTATACATGTTCCTACGTCCATCAAATACTGGCCTTCGGTCCTAAAGAAATGGTACCAATCTGACAGATAAATGAAAAAAGAATACCTGGAATATGGCATTTCTAAAATTTTCGACCATGGTTTCAATGATTTCTCTATTAACTCGTCTGGGACATTTGTCTGGCTTTATATCTACATCATAGTGGTGTAAATCGCCATTTGGTATTGTAACTTTGAAGTAATTGGCTTTGAGGCAAATAGGTTTACCAGTAGTACCACTATTCGGTCTTGCCGGCGCCGTAAATCCTTCTGAAAATTTGTTTCGGTATAAAGTTTCAGTTCATAAACGGTCAAGGGAGTAAAAAGTTCGAAATTTTTAGCGTTCATCTGCGTATGCCTAGTTATTGACCATAACTTCTAATAAAGTAAATTTTGTCTTACCTGGTCGCGGATGACCAGCAGTTGGAAATCGTTCAGGTCCTGTCGGATTTGTGAAATTACTTGATGGCATCATTGAAGGCATTTGAAGTTGATATGCGCTTGAACCCTCACCACCGCCATCATATGCTGGAACTAACGGCATTCCACTTGGTTGTATAGGACCAGTTGGTGATATAAGTGATGGTTCTGTTCCAATCGCTGTTCCTGGTTGACCAGTTTGGCCTTGTGTGACCGATGGTTGAGTATTATTTGAAGATGATGCTGACGAGCTAGGTGTACTTGGTTGAGGAGGTTGTCCCTGTCCGGGGGCTCCTGGTGGTGTGAGCTGGGATCCAGGCGGCCCTGGTATTGGACCAGACCCTTGTGATGGACCTCCAGATGAAAACGACATGACAACTTTTATCCCGGCGAGAGGATTCCGTCGATTCTAAATTATAAACCCTATTAGAATGTTTTGGAATGAAGAATTTGTCGATTAGGCAGCAAAAGGGTCAAAAAGATCAAAGGTCAAGTGTCTAGATTTAGACCAATCAGAAAAAAGTCAAATTTTTCATAAAAGAATCAAGTTTTGACGAAAATAACTCTGATTGCACCGGTTCAGTTGGCATGGTCATAGGATTTTTCACAATTATCGGAACAAAAATATTATAATAAATCGTTGATAATGTGTCTTTAAAATATCATAAAATAATGTTATTGCAATTACATATAAAATGGTCGAAACAACTTCTACATTATTTTATATGACTTTCCTGGACATGGAACAATTTCTGGTGAAGTGTTAAGAATAAGTTTCATTCCAGTTGGAGATTCCCAATAATGAAGCCGGTACTTTGATGTCTTAATTTTGTATTGATAAGTTTTACCATTAAGAAATTTAAAATCGCACACTGTGAAATGCTCGATTCAAACGCTGTAAATTAAAATACCTTGAGTCCATGAAAACTTCCCGAATCAGGTTCATTGGTCATTTTGCGAGCGAAATTTGAAAGTGAGAATATTAGACCAGCCATGAGTTTATCCTCTTCGCTGCGACTCAATGACGCTTTTTGCGGTCGATCCCATTCGTGATAAAATATCGATTGTCCATTCTTACCGAGAATGTAAAAATTATGAACCGTCATTCTAAATTGAAATTATCAATATTATGAGTATTCATATTTAGGCACGTGCCATATTATCCTAGTTTTTGCACCACGAAACAAAAGATAGTATAATCTCCTTCTGTAAGCAGTTTCAGTCAGTGGTTAACGGACCAGGAAGAGACCAACCGGCCCGTAAACCTCTGGTTTCAGTGGTATAATAAATTAATTACTATTATTTTCGTTCGACTGGTGCTTCAACGGTTTCAAAACACGAGGAGGGCAATCTGTTTCAGCACCAAAAGCGACAGCTAGTGGCCATTGTATTTTAGCAGCTTTCATTACTCTAGTTGAATCAATTTTTGCTTTTTCAAGGAACTTTATGGCGTCCTGATACTGTTCGATATCTCCTCGGAATGAATCTCCATCATGAATGATTTCTTCGATCCGATCAGCCCCATTCATTCGAAGTTCAAGTTGAGCACCGGCCAGACGATGTGGGAATGATGATTTATTATCTAAACATGGTTTGTGTCGTTATAAACCTCGTGAAAACCTACCTCGTAAGAAGTTTTGATTATTTCGGCTCGGACATGTGTCTGATAGACTTTCATTAATTGCTTTATTCTGTTCATCGACAACTGTTTTGACATCTTGATCTTCAATTTGTATTTGATCACGTGTCAGAAGCCAGTCTGTTAGGATGAGATGAACTTTTGGATGATTTACTCCTGCTGATTTGATTGCTCGTTTCAATGTTCGAATCTGTTGAAGGGCCTTCCCACGGCGTTTTGCTACTTCATACGATAATAGCTGACCATCTAACCAATTAGGACTAAATAACCACGTTTCAACGGTTTTGATCTGGTCTCACTCACCTGAGTTGTTCAAGCCAATGGACCCACTCTTTTGCTTTTTGAAGGGAATTATCCTGAGCTTCGAGAATGAGCTTATCTGGATCAAGCTCGTCAACCTTATTTGGTTCATTCTTTTTAGTTTTTTTCTTTTCATCATCAGCTTTCTTTTTATTCTTCAGGGCTGCCTTCTTCGCCTTGTTACGAAGTTTTCTCTTTTCGGCTTCGGTCATTTGTGAGTCTCCCTCTTCAGTCTGTCCTGTAACAGAGTTCCATTTCCCATCACTGATTGCCAAATAAATTTTTACTGCTACGACTGCAGCCCGTTGCAAAAATCTATGTTCTCTAAACGAAAGGGTTAAAACCATATTTTCTTTGTTTAATGAAATTTACCTCAGACGATCTTCTAATCGAAGCATTTCAACATATTTAGTCAATGTCATTTTTCTCATACAATATTGATGAAAGTCGAATTGGTCTTCAGTAATATCAGCAAATACGTTTTCAATCTCATAGCATTTTCTTAGTGCAGATCCATAATTGCCTATCAGATAAAATAATCAGTTTTACGAATAAGAACGGCATTTAAAACCGAAATAATTCCCCAAACTTACCTTGTTTATAATATGATTCGGCTGATTCAGCTTGAAACCAGAGAACTTGCATTTCTTTCAAGTTTTCCTGAAGAGTAATATTTTCCCGCGTAAACTGTTTTGCCATTTCTTCTGCCTGTTCCATTCTTCCATCTCTGATCAAGTATCGACAACATTTACAATTCAGGAATCTGTCAGCGGTATCTACAAAGAAACATTTTATTATCTTTGGATATTCTAGAGCCCCAATTACTGAGTTTCGGCTATTATTGATGTACTTACCAAGACTCTGGGCTTCATCGAGGCATTCAGTTGCATATTTGATGTTTCCGGCATGCTTATAGATTCTGCCACGTGCAACGTACAGTTCAATAAGTGTCGGCGTATGATCAAGACCTCGATTGATATAATCTAATGCTTTGGTATGTTCGCCAACAGAATCATAATGCTGACCAAGAAAATGGTAAAGCCAGACTAAACATCCGGGAGATTCGATTGGACCGTCTGGAAGTATCCGGTCTTCTTTTTCGAGTAACTCTAGAATTTCACCAGATATAGATTGAATCAAAGCGAGCTTATAAACATATTTTAAAAGTTGATTTTTTCAAAAGCAATCTAACCTTCTCTGGATCCGAGTAAATTGGTTTCAAAGTAACATGAATATTTGGGAGACATTTTCGCAAAGCTTCAAGAAAATAACTTCGAAGAGTTTTTTCGAAAATATTACCAGTGAAGATTTCGAGCGGGATTGTTTTTGGAAGCTTGAATTTATTTTATTCTCTGGTGATCGTAATTGTGTTTAGACTTACTTTGGCACGTGGGAACGTTTTTTGCATGACTTGATAGAATTCGAGCAGACGATTTTGATCACATGACGCACCAACGCAATCGGCCAGTTGGAAGTAATAATCGCGTTTTTCTGGATTCCGATGGACCAATTCGGTTAAATATTTTTCGGCTTCTTTGAAGTTCATTGTCTTCATATTAAGCTGAAATATTACATGATTAACGACTGAATAAAATGATTATATTTTACATTTATCAGCAGAGATCAGGTATTTTTATATTTCGATTGTTACAAGAAAATAGTACGAATTAAACTTTTTCCTTATCGGGTAATAAATCGAATACTTGGTCAGAGTTGAGGTCAGGTTTGTGCTACAGTTATAATCTAACCTTGACAAATGATTCAAGTGTAGTTACTTGATCAACAATATCGTCACGTGAATTATTCAGATTGGCCAAGGCTTCAACATTCTTGTTCGATTCCATCAAAATTCGATTTTGATAAAGAATAAGCTCCGACATTTCGAAATCATTCTCTAGAGATTTTCCTCTCTGTTCTGTCTTCTGATTGGTCTATTTTATTATATTATTTATTGTTAACTCTTTTGGCCTTTTACCTTTCTAAATTCCTGTAATATAGAATAAGCGGCATCATTTTCTTCTAACAGATGATTGGCAATGGCATATCCGATCCATGAAGCTCTCAGTGTTGGTCTCAGACTCAACATCTCCAATCTCGATTGCTACATAAAAGAGATTACGTTATATATTATGTAACACGCCAATTTATGTAATTAATATATGTATTTAAATATATATATACATACCTTGAATCCATCTAAATCTCTCATCTGTATCTGTAAGTGACTCAAATCTTTCAAAATGAGTTGATTTCGACCATTTTCCCATTTCAATGCATTCGAATATGCCTAAAAATTAATTAATTTTGAATCAAACACAAAGCATTAAAAAAACAAAAGCTTAAAAACTTACCTTGATAGCTTCATCGTATTTTTTCTCTGCTCTCAGAATAAGCCCATAAACATGCCAACATGTTCCCGATTTGAAATCATTTTTAAGACCTTGTTTAGCCAATTCTAGTGCTTCTTCTTTCTTGTTCATAGCACTCAAGATAAGCCCCTTCATCGATAATGTCTCTCCGTGTTCTTTGCATGCTGGATTCGTTAAAATAGACTTGACAATGGTCCGAATCTTATTTTCAGTCTTGGAGATGACTCTATTTTGGATCTGATCCAAAATGCGTGGGCGGTCTAAAAATGTTTTCGCGCCACCCCCCGGAGGAAGACTCATTCTCGGATCAATATTCCTTGGCGTGTTTTAATCCTTGTTTGAATTGCTTTTGCTCGTAACATTTAACCAACTTGTGAAAAAGCTGTTTTTCTCGCTGTGGAAGGGTCGATTCTTTTACCATCTTCTTTTCAAGGGTTGATTACATGCCGTGATTATTTCTCAGAGAAATTTATGGTCCATGAGAAAACTCAAGAGAACCACTAGGCATCTACAAAAAATCCTGCGTCCAGAATGAAATATACTGTTCAAATTTTGACACCTAATAAAAATGAAATTGCGGGCAATTTCAGGTTGTGGTCGAGAACTGCTTCAATTTTGTTCAACCAAGGCCTTTTACTTTCAATTTTACCAACCAAGTTTTTAACCCCCCAACACACTTTTCTGAATGAAATACAAAACTTAATTACGTTGAATAGGTAAATATTACTCGAGAGAGATGAGGGAGAGACAGCTTTTGAACTGCAAAAACAGATGTAGAATCATAGTTGATTCCGATTGGCTGATTTATCTTGAAGTCATTTTTTGAAGTTTTTCTTGAGGTGTCAGCTTGATCCAGTCACGTGAATATTATTGCAACGGCTACATAACGCCCCCTTTTAGGATCAGCTGCTTTGACCTGGCATCACGAGATTGTATTGGTCCTAAAATAGTCATGTGACTCTATCTTACTCATGATTCACTTGTAAAGTGGTATCACTCCTTAGAATGATGAAATGAGATTGCGCGAATACACGCGGAATTCGGACGATTTCATCATTCCCAAGAGTGATACCACTTTATTATCTTACCTGTATAACGCGATACATAACATCGATATCGCTTACAGAAATAAAAGCGAAATTAGCAAGTTCACGAGCGATTTGGTAAGGATCATCACTTTCGGTTAGCTGGGTCTCCAAATGACGCTTGCATTCAGGCGTTCTGTTTTGACTAAATTAGTTTAGAAGTCTGTAAAAACGGCTTATTATGTCAGATTTATGACTCATATTATTAGTCATAAAAATGTACCTTTCGTCGTTTGTCGTTGGCCGAGCGAGATCTACATCAATTGTTATTTTGTAATGACCCTCGTTTCCAGAGCTTCTACTTATAAAACATTCTATATGGGCAGCTCGGCGATGTTCTGTTCCATGTCCAAGATTGTCGACATCCTATGAAGGCTAAGTGTAATCAGGACTAGGACTTTTAGCTCTTACCTCTCTGTCCGGCGTAGGGTCTTCCGGTACCGGTTTTGTATCAGGTTTTTTATCTGGTTCTTGGATGGGCATTATGGGATAGAGACCGTTTTGAACATCCAAAACCAGCTTATCAAGATCTCGGGGTGAAAATGGCAAGTTTTTGTAAAGATAATTTTTTTTACTTCCACCACGACGAATAAAACAAACTAGCTAAATACATGAAAATGAGACTAACGGTTGCTTGAGAAGTGATCGAAAAAATGGTTGATTTCTTACCTTGTCTTCATCATCGTCTCGTTTTATATTTTTTAGTTTTGTATCGAGTGAAAATTGTCCCTCGCGTGGATAAATATCACGATAATCATGAACCGCGTGTGCTGATAAAATTCGTAATTGAGAAATTGTAAATAGGGAAGTATGCCTCGATAAGGTCTTTGCATCTGGGCGACATGAAGGATCTTGATTTAGGCACATTCTAATGAATTCACATTTTTCCAATTCTTTGTCGGAACATTTTTCTTGATATTGATCCAGACGATTTAGGAGATCTAGAAGTAGTGTTACCATAGATTGTATGATACAACTTGTATTTCTTCTGGAAATATTTCGACCTGACGTAAGATTCAAATTTTGTAAAACTTACCTATCCTTGCTATTTCATGACCGACTTGATGCTTATTTTTCTCTGAATCTGCAATCTCTTTTGGCATCAGCATTTCTAGTGCTATGACGCCAAAGGAGTAAATATCAAATTTCGGCCTCTGTTCTTCATTAGGAAAATATATTGAATTCTGAAAAAATAAAATGTTCTCTGAAGTTACGGTTCTGTGGTAACCTTTATATGATTATTTTCTTCTGCGTTAGTTTTTACATAGCTTCTCATTGTTGTAATTGAAAAACATCCAATTTTTAACAATCCGTGATGCTGTAGAAATATTGTATCAGTAGTTAAATTACCATGAACTGTGTTTAGGTTATGCATGTAGTGTAAAGCTGATAAAAGTTGGTTGCACCATCGTGACCAGCTGATAATTTATTTTACGAACGGGTTTTGAAGTCAGGGCAAAAACTTACTTTTGAAGTTGTGTAGGAAGATCGTTTGTTTTACGTAGGAATGCTCTCAAAGTACCCGAAGAAGTGTATTCTGTTATAAAAACTACACGTATCGATTTTTCAGGATCAGTTGTGTCCGGTTTCTTTGTCCAATAATGATGGAACTAAATATTGATTCGAGTACTACTTGTTTAATTAAATGTAGGAAACTTTTCCGACTTATTCGTCTGCTTAAATGATCGTTCAACTTTCGCCTACGCAAAAGATTCAGATACGCGTTGAAGTTTTACCTTTACGATGTTTGGATGAGTGATCGAAATCATTGAATCCAGAGCGGAGGACATTTGTTTTTCTTGGGCTCGATAGTCCTTTGATTCAGAAAACTTTACCTCATTCCAGATGACCTCTAGACCCTCTTCGATATCCATGGCCAAATAGGCGGCATCGATACCCGGTACGGCACTAAACAACTTTTATTTCGATAGAAACGATTGAAAATATTCACCTGCATGATACAGTTTCTTTACGCCGATGCCATCTACCACAAGGTGACTAACCGAGTTCGGATAATGTAAAATAATTTGTCAAAAACCATAATGTGATAAAAAATGCAAAATTCTCAGCTGATATCGAACTCTAACTTTTCAGGGATCTCGTCTGGGTCCTCTGGATCACTTTCTTCTGGATTCATTTAGCGCATTTCCTTTCTAAAAAATACCTATATATACTTCGAATTTTTACATGAATCATGGACATGAATCATGATTTGTCTGAATGAACTGTACAAATAAATTAAAGAGTTAAATTAAATAAATTAATTTAACTTGAATTAACTAAATTAGATTTTGTTAACATTAAACAGTTTGGCCAATTCAGCATAATCCTTTTCCGTGCTCTCCATTGCAATCAACCGTCTGGCCACTCCCATTTTACCAAAGATATTCCATGTGACAACACCTACGATCACTTCATTTCGCGTGTAAAACACTACACCTTTATCTTAATAAAGATGTGAGCGATTTTAATCCAATTTATACCGTTTATATCAAACTTAATAGTCAAAAGCGTATGGCAGTCCTAATAGTATAATTACCGTATTTGTTTTTGTTCACATCATCGTTTTTGACAACATCGACATTATCTTGCTGAGCAAAAACTGAGACGGATTTCAGTCTACTATCGACCAATCCCATTGCTTCAAATCCAATATTAGAACCGATATCTGACCAAAACATTGACTGATGTGAGTAGGCCTTACGTTTGCCAGTCATATTTTCACCGGCAAGTCGACCCGTTACAATAGCCTAGAATTGAGTTAATTGAGGATAAATATATCGATTACTCACGTGATCATAATGTTCGACACGTCTTCGACCAAGTCTGATATCAAAAAAGTTAGCAGCATCACCGGCAACATACACATCACGTCTAGATTCGAGTTCAGAATTAACTATGAATCCACCGCGATGAGGATCATATTCTAGACCAGATTTCTTTGCAATTGAGGTATCGATATCAACTCCAACTGCCAGAACAACGTGATCTGCTGGTACTTTGCGACCATCGGTTAAATTTATTTCAATTTTTTCGTTCTTGGTAACTGACGCAATGTCGGCGTTTCTGACAACATTGACACCACTTTGCTCGATGGCATCCGATGCATAATCAGACAAATGGCGTGGAAGAACGGCTCCGAGGACCCCAGATTCGCGACAGATTTGGGATACTTTCAATTCTGGGTTCTCTTTTGATCTTTCACCAAGAGCATAGGCCAATTCAGCACCCAAGAATCCAGAACCAATAATGACCAAATCACCGGGCCGACGGGAAAGGGATTCAAGCTTCCAGAAATCATTTACATCACGGAACATGGTGACATTCTCTTTGATTGATGATCTGAATTTTAATATATTATATGGCTAGAGGACCGATATTGAAAACTTACTCGGATTTTTCAATAACGTCCAATGATTTTGGTTTTCCGCCAATTGCTAACAAACATTTATCGTATTTAATCTCGCTACCATTGGTCAGGACGGCAACTTTATCGTTAGGATCCAATTTATCCAAAGTAGCACCCAATAAGAGAGCTGTTCCACCATAATCTTCTCTCGCTTGAAGTTCTCGGGTGGTACAATAAAATTCGTACTTTTCATGATAGATGGAGCGCTCTTTGCCACGGAAATCTTCATAGGATAAATTTCTAACGTTGCCGTCCGTTGTGAACCACATTTCCTTAGAGAGTGGAGTACGATTGTAAGGTCTAAAAAGTCGGGTTTTATTTGTTCGTTAAGTGAAATTGAATCTTAATGTACATACGCTTGGCTCTCTGAAGAAAGGATCAAAATCTTCGCTGCTGGATCATATTTCCGGATAGCTCTAACTGCTGCATAAGCAGCAGTACCACCACCAACAATAAGATAAGGAACCTCTGATGGGATTTCAGGGTAATCATGAACCACATCTTCAGTTGGAACAACTTCCTGAACTGAGGATTCTATCTGAGCTTCAGATTCTACAACTGGCTCAGAAGAACTGTCGGTGATTTCTTTAATAGTTTCAACGTCAGGTTCTACAACTGGCGTTACTTCTTTGAAAACTTCAGTAATAGATTCGACGTTTTCTTCCTTGTTTTCAGCAACTTCTTTAACAACAATCTCTGTAGCTATAGTTTCAACAACTTCAGATGTTTCAGCAATCACTTCATTCACTTTTTCTGATACTTCCTCAATAACAGGCTGCAGTTCTTCGACAACCTCTTGTACAACTTCAATGGTATCTGAAATGACTTCGACCATGGCGTCAAGGCTAACAGCATCGGCAAGAGTATCAATGACAGTACCAGTAGATTCGGTTTCAACAACACTAGCAACTTCTTCAATAACAGAAGATACTTCTTCGGAAACTTCAGTAAAGGCTTCAATAACCGTCTCAGCTGCTTTTACAGCAGCGTCGGCAACATCTTCAGAAACAGTTTCAACAATAGTTTCAACGACATCACCGATAACTGGGACATTTTCTACAATGGTCGCAATAACTTCTTCCTTGTTTTCAGCAATTTCGGTAACAACCTCTACAATCTCTGTTGCGATAGTTTCAACTCCTTTAGATGTTTCTGCAATAACCTCAGTCACTGTTTCGGATACTTCTTCAATAACGGGCGCCAGTTCTTCAATAACCTCTTGAACAACTTCAATGGTTTCCGAAAATACATCCACTTCAAGGTTCACTTCATTTGTTACACCCTGTTCTGAACCGACCACAGACTCGACAACTTCAGCCACAGGCTCTGGTTCGCTCACAGACTCTGGTTCTGCACAGGGTTCGGTAACAACTTCCGTAAATGATTCTAAAACAATTTCATCTGTTGGTTCTGCAATAATTTTAGTGACTGGTTCGGTTGCAATTTCGGTGACATTTTCGGCAAATTCTTGGACTGTTTCGATAACTGTTTCTAGCTGAGACTCTAACTGTCCAAGTGGCACCCCTGTAACTTCGGGACTTGACTGTAACTCATTTGCCAATAAATCCTCTGTCTGTTCGATACTAGCCTCCAATGAAATCAATTCTTCGACTAAATAGAAACTTATTCAGAATGTAAGAATATATTTTAATAAATAAATTATGGTCTTTGACAGGAGAATAGTAACCCAAAAGAAAGGGATAAGAAATAGCAATCAATAGTGAAAGTGTGGTGAAGCAACGAGAGTGTTACGTTATTATTACGTAATAGTACGTATTGAGAAGTACGTGATTAGCAGCATTTTATTCACCTTTTTCAACGACTTCATTTTCAATGACAGGTTCGGAGATTTCGACTGGTACTTCAATAACAACTGGATCAGTTTCAATCGAGTCAACTTCAACTGATTTAATAACAGCCAGCTCGTCAGAGGCTGGTTCGACTGATATTTCGGTTGTTTCAGCTGTTGTTGATTTGCAACAACATGAAGAATTTTCTGTCGCTGGAGCTGGTGTTTCAACTACTTCCTCGACAATAGCTTCTGGGGCAGCTTCAACAACTTCACTGATGACAGTTTCTTCATTAGCAGGTGAATCTTCTTTAACAATTTCTTCGTTTGGAGCGAAATCTTCAATCGCTTCGGTAACTGTTTCAACGACCTCTTCAACAATTTCTTCTTTAGAAGCGACGTCTTCAACTGCTTCGGTAACAGCTTCACCAACATCTGCACCAATTTCTTCTGTAGAAGCGACGTCTTTAACTGCTTCAGCAATATCTTCAATGACTTCACTGATCTCCTCTGCAATTTCGTCGACAACTTCTGTAACAGCTTCAACAATTTCAGTAACTTCTTCGACAGTTTCTTGCATTTCTTCGACAATTGCTTCAGAAATTTCAGCGACTTCTTCAACAACTTCTATAGGTGCTTCTTCAGTGACAGGTTCATCGGTAGCCTTAGCTTTTTCTACGACTTCGACTGCCTTCTTGGCATCAATCAGTTCTGGTGTTAGAACCTTCTTCTCAATTTCTGAAATGTCAAGTCCTCTTCCTTCTCTTTGCACTTTTGTTGCAGTGGGTTGACCAGCATTTTTTCGTTCTCCTGTACCAAAAGCAAAAGCAGCAACGGTAGCAAGACCGAGAATAACTTTTGGAGCTACATCTGCACCTGTATTCGTACTCTATAATATTATATTTACAACTTGGCTGAAATAAATGATAATAACCTGTGTGGCTGTTCGTTTTAGTACATTATGATTCTTTCGAAAAACCCACGATCCTCGTGCCAAATTGCGGAACATTCTGAAACTTCTAGATCAATAAACTTTTAGGGCCTTTATCCTTGCAGTAAAGATAGTGACTATGGCGGCAGAACCGTCCAAGGGTCAACTTCAAAATAAGGCCCATATCAAGGCGCGGGGCTATGGCGAGAGAATAGAAACATCTAAATCTTTGCCACCATTATTAGCAGAAGAGCGACTTATCTTAAACAGATACTCAATGGAGGTTGCAGGGTCAAGTCTTGCTGGTTGCTTGGCCGGTGCATGGATTACGAAGCGAAATTTTAATCAGGACTGGTGAATTATTTTTACTATGCAATGAAATAAGTCATTAAATCAGATTTTAATAACTAAAACAAGGTGAAATATTTTTTTCAAAATCGAATTCGAATGGGTGATTACTGGTGGATTGGTCAATTCAACGTTATTCTCTTAACTGGTTTTATTGCTGGTCAAGTATGCAACCAAAATCGAAAGGAATATTGGTTTAGTTCACTCCCAGAAGGCTATTATAGGTACTAGAGGAAATATTTAAAAATAAACTCTAAAAAATTGACGGTTATATTAAGAAAAATTAATATCGATGGAATGAGCCGTGATTATAAAACTAAAATGAAATATTTCGAAGCTGAGCCAGACGAACTCAAAAACCGATATGCCGCTATTGGTGTGCATAATTACGAATACAAATGTATGTTGATTTTAATATAAAATTATCTTACAAATTTTTCATAGGGATAGAGCAACCAAATATAAACGTTTTTAAGGTCATTATAGTTGTTGTATTACTAACTTATTAACAAAGCAATACTGTAAAATAAATTGAAATTAGATCCCTCTTTCAAGTACATTTTAGCCCCTCAACAATTCACAGTCCATAAACCGCCAGCAGGATATTGGAAGTAAGTAGCCGGCAATCTTATGGATCAAACCGGAAATATTTCAACTCAACATATTTTCAGATCCTGGAACGATATCCGGAATGAAAATAAAAAATGACTTTTTCTCTGTTTGAAATCTGTTTTCGAGGAATCGAATAAAATGACTCATTGTATTTCGCGATGATTCATTTAAATGAAATCAATTGGTCGAAATAAGATCACCGAATACGGTTGATGAGTAAGAAAACTTGAGAGAAAATTTACAAATAGGTTTTAGACAGACATTTTTGGAAAATAAATAAACAGGTATTTTTCTATGTACCTATACATTTGGAATTCCATATGTGCGTTTACATAAGAATATCGGGTCAAACTATGAATTGGGTAAATTCTGGTTTGTAATGATTTTTGGGCTGAATACGCAGAAAATTACTTCGGTTATGTTTTTGAAGTTGTCACCGGTATGGGTCTCAAATTGAAAAATAAAATCATTTGAAGACCCTAACCTAGACAGTTCAATTAGTCATATTGAAATTAAAGTGATTCATTTGGGTACTTTACATACCATTGTGACCAAGACTATTACCAGAAGATAGAATAAAGAGAATTCAGAATGGAATTTATAATTGACCTGTTGGCGCATGGGAGATGGAGAGTACTAAATGAACCACGCGGTTTTATCAGAATACTTCAATGGTTTTTAGCTATTATCGCCTTTTCGCTTTGCTGTGATTATCAAGGTTGGTCCAACAACGTTTTACTTAGACTTTCTTCCAGTGTGACCCTTTAAAGGCCTTACCAAACAAATTTATACCCTAATTATAGGAGAAACCACTTTTACATATGAATGTGATGGTCAAAAATATCCACAGAAAGTCAACGTCAGTCATCCCTTCAGTATGCCCAAATCAAATCCGAATTTTAGGATGCCATCTAGCAAAACTTCGTGCGACGATCTTGTCGAAAAGACTTTATCGGGTGATGTTAGGTAAATCAAAATGCATTAAATAGCATGCTAGTCAATAATGAATAAATATAACATGACCATCGAATATGTAAATTTAAGCCCATCTTCAAATTGGTTCGTCTTTGTAGGCGTCTTCGCATTTCTTTATTCAATGATGGCTATCTTTTACTATGTTTTTATGGGTGAGTTTTGTTGGAAATTATGAAATATAAAAATATAGTTAATGATGAAGTTATCTTATCTGAATAAATTGAGCAGAAGCGGATTTGACTGAAAACGATCGACCTCCAGCGCTGAATTCAGTTGACCTGGGATTGACTGTTTTATTTACCTTCTTTTGGCTCACAGCTGCTTCCTCCTTAGCTTGGGCCAAGGGACAGATTTATGGTTTTACAACACCAGCGGTATGAGCCAAGCAACAAATGAACGCCCCGTTTAAAAATGTGGTATTTAGAATTTCATTGTGGAGCATGATTTGAAAGAAATCTGCTTGGAATTAGATACTTGTCACCTTGGAGCAGATCTAAGCTTTGGAAAACTTAATTCAGCGATTGCTTTTGGGTTTTTAAATATGTTTCTATGGGGAGCTGGTACATGGTAAGCGAATATTTTTGTGATTTACAGGGTAGAATTTATAAGTATGAAATTGAAATGCATTATTCAGGTTTGTTTGGAAAGAAGCGCCATTTTTCACTCGTGTGGATCCACCTGCCCAGCCACCTGTTGCCTAAAACCAAGTTTAGATGCCGCCCTCTTTCTTCACTCCTTATTCTCATATTGTCTACAGTACATGTCTTACATCCTATTGCCTTTACTTTTTCTTCCACTCAATGGATATCATATCTAATAAAAATCCTTGATTTCACAGAAAACTTGTTTTATTCTCTTCGATGGCATTTTAAGAAGTCATATGACTACTAGTCATTGACTAGGGTGTAAACCATGCAAAAGTGTCAATTAAAATTTTTCGGTGAAGTGGAGGCTTCAAGCAGATAAAATCGGACACGCGAACCTACGCTACGAATCAGTCTAATAAAAATGCTACTTCAAAACACCGCCCACTCATTAAATTGAGTGGGATCCCCCTATAAATGGGAGTTTACTATTTTTATACTCTAAGAACATGTATCGGTTTATTCTCGACTTGAACAACTGGAGTCTTTCTCCAAATAAATTAAAAGTGTACAGATTTGTTTTTTTATGATTTCACGGGACTCGTACAAGCAAATACCAATTTAAAAAATGTTTTCAATGATTTGAATCGGTTTCTTTTTTTGCGTGAAGTTTTATCAACAACCAAACCTAAAGATAAGTTGAACAAAGCTTTCAAATTGATACTTCAGATAAATAGGGGGACTTACTTTGAATCGATATATTATCAAATGAACTCTGTATATCTGAGTATACAAGTGGCTCATGAACTTGGCTCATTTTTTCGATTTCAATTTCATTGAAAGCAGAGTTAATTTGAAAAACAATATTCTTTTTATTAAATTTTTCATCATCCAAAGTTCTTTGATCCTCTTCAGGCGTTTTAATTTCAATAATTTCAGTATCTAATAGGTTGTTTGTCGAACCCGAATGTGACTGAGAACAGGGCTCGATGGACGGAACCAGGAATCCAGCTGACAATGGCCCAACAGGATTATCAATGAGGGACTCTAGCGATTCTTCATCTTGTTGTCCAAGCGGGATATCAGATGCTTCTGAAATACTATCGGAATCACTCTCAACTTGACATTTTTTTTCAATTGCAGATTTTTCTGTTTCTTCTAATTCAAAATTTATAAATTCGATGTCTCCATCTTCATCGTCCTCTTCCTCGGAACTATCTTCGAAATCGTCATCAAAGAAAGGATTTTTGAGAGTCAGTTCCATATTTTTGTATCGATTACGCTCTTCTGACTGGGTTAAAGATGTTCTGAAAGTTGAAATTTGAAGAAGAAAAGTAATTCACTAATAGATATCGATTTTAGAAGGGGTACAGAACCTGGTTTCTGATCTGAAGGGAGCACTACAGTTCGGTTTATAATATATCATCTATTCCGTAATGACGGGATGTTTAGAA
Source organism: Oikopleura longicauda (assembly GCA_004367895.1). Taxonomy (NCBI): domain Eukaryota; kingdom Metazoa; phylum Chordata; class Appendicularia; order Copelata; family Oikopleuridae; genus Oikopleura; species Oikopleura longicauda. The sequence goes on along the minus strand of SCLD01100623.1, from coordinate 1,063 downwards.
TAAAAATAAAAAAAAAAACAATATGGTTTCTGTACTTTTATATTACCTTGTATTATCAAAATATAGTAAAGAGTGAATGGTATCAACACGTCCGGTTCCCTGTGATGTTCCAATAACAGAATAGCATTGAACGCCACAAATAACCCGTTCTTCCTTCAATGAACGTGGTGTTCCATGTGATGACAAATAATGAGGCTGAACATCTGGGAGTAAAAGCGTCTGAACACATATTTTACGAATTGTCTCTTCAATAATAACCACAAATTAAAACCGTCATCGCGTATTTATACAGTCTGTTCCAACGTTCGGGTAAACATGGTTTTTTGTTTTGAAATTTTGTTGGTCTGTACGGAAATAATATCTTACGGAAATAATATCTTACGGAAATAATATCTTGTTCTCTGTAAATCTCATTTGGCAGCAAATCATTTTTGCTTAATACTCTTTCTTTTTGGTCTTTTGCTGGACCATTTAGAGGGCAATTTATCAAATCTAAAAGGTCTTCTTCATCAAACTTCATTTTTTGTTCTGTTTCCTTCAGATCACTTTGATTTCTTTTTCTTCGATCAGCCTCTTTTTCTTCAGCCCTCTCCTCACAATATAGCGACTGTCAAAGGCGTTGGTTCATAAATTATTCACTGAACTAAACTTTTCTTTCGAACTTGAAAGATAAATAAAATGAAAAGGTAAATTAATTTAATAATGGTTTAATTTGATATTTTTTGGGATGGATGATGAGATCTTTCATAGTGGCCTTGAAAAAATAAGAATTTTTTTGTTTGAATTACTCATTCAAATGTCTACTTTATGTTTTTTATTTCACCAGTTGCAACAATTGACCCCAAATTGACCCTGTTTTTGTGAACAAATGAATCCAGGTTAGTATTTCTCAGATCGAAAAAATGGAAATTGTTTATCTTTTATGGAAAATTTAATAGGTCACAAAAATAATTTTGGCATTTATTTTAACACTCACGATACGAGCGAGTTTACCCCCCACGATACGAGCTGGTTCTCCAGAACCACCTCGGAAAAAGCGACCTATAAAGGTCATATTTGGTAT